>JAQGBW010001754.1:0-23501 GCA_034698625.1 Julus scanicus | reverse complement strand
AGTTTGCCGCCCCCCCCCCCCATCCCCCCCCTTAAAGCCTCTTTGATTTCTACCATAATCTTTTATGTCCTAGACATTAGTCCTTTTTCTAAATGATCGTGCTGTTGACCGAGGGACATGAAATCGAAATAAACTCCAACATGTCCTCCCCTTCCATTTTAGTGTCGGCCATCTTGGTGATTAAGCGCCCCCTGGACGCAGCGCCAGCTGGTGCCGTTTTACCCTTATTTCGCTAATCTCCTCATATACGCCCATCTCGTACGAGTATAATTTACTAGCGTATAATGTATATTTTACAACCCCCTTTTTCCACTATTTTGGGGAGTGGGGGTGGGATAATATATCATGCATCATGCATTCGTCTTCCATTAATCCCATATATGGCGCCCCCTTCTTTTTTTTACTGGGGCTTTAGTCTATCAACTCGATTTGCATGCCGTGTTATGCTTAATTTTCACGGGGGAGGAAGAGGGGTAAAGGGAGGAAAAAAGGAGGGGGAATGGGCCCCTCATATTGCCAAAGGCCCCACAAATGATGGCGCACAATGTGACTAAATAAAAGAGAAATTGATGGAGAATTTATGTATTAGATATTTTTTGAAAAAAAACAGGAGGGTACTAGACCAACCATAGACGATGCTTTAGAACGTACTAGATTATGTTTTAGAACGTACTAGAAGTTTGAAAATGTACTGGATGATGACTTGAAATGCACTAGAGAATGTTTTAGATCGTACTAGATGATGCTTTAGAACGTACTAGAGGTTGTTTTCGAATGTATTGGAGGATGTCTGAAAATGTACTAGATTGTGGAAAAATTGGTACTAGATTATAGAAGAATTGGCACTAAATTAGGGAATAATTTTTACTAGATTGTGGAATAATTAATACTAAATTAAGGCAGAATTGGTACTAGATTAAGGCAGAATTGGTACTATGTCATGGAAGAATTGGTACTGTATTAAGACAAAATTAGTACTATGTTATGGCAGAAATGGTACTAGATTATATAATAATTGGTAATAGATAATACAATAATTGGTACTAGAATATGGAAGAACTGATACTAGAATATGGAATAATTGGTACTATATTAAGGTAGAATTTGTTCTAGGTTATGGCAAAATTGGTGCTACATTATGGAAGAATTGGTACAAGAATATGGCACAATTGGTGCTATATTATAGAAGAAATGGTACTAGATTATGGAAGAACTGGTACCAGAATATGGAATAATTGGTACTATATTATGGCAGAATTGGAACTATATTATGGCACAATTAGTACTAGATTATTGCACAATTGGCACTAGATTATGGTACAATTGGTACGAGATTATGGCACAATTGGTACTTGGCTATGGAAGAACTGGTACTATATTAAGGCAGAATTGGTACTAGATTAGAAAATAATTAGTACTAGATAATGGAAGAATATGGAAGAATTGGTACTATGCCATGACAAATGATATTTGGTTATGGTAGAATTAATTGGTACTAGAAGTATTTATTATAGCCAAGAAGAAATACTGGAATCTTACAAGTGTAGAAAGAATTTGATGTATAATGGTAGTGAAATTCACAAAACACTAAACTACGTAAACACGTGTAATTTTGGTGTAAAATTGATGTAGTGCTTAAGTTTGAACAAAACTTCTCAGTTTGTAGGAATGCGAAGAAGATGATGTTTTCAAAATATGCAGAAAAAAGATTTACAATTTTGAAATGTGAGAAACACATGTTAAAAATGTAGTTTTTAAGATTTTCAAAAGGGGGAGACAAATGAGTAATTTTTCACGTGTTTCAGACACAAACACAGCTGTATTCACAACGTTTAAAAAAATCCCTAAAAAATGGTTATATTTTTAGAAAAATCTGCATAACATTTGTGGTGATAAAGGAGTAGATGATGCATGGCATGTGTTGGCAATTAAGCCTCTTTTTTATGTGACAGGATGAAAGCAGGGCCACGCAATTAAGATTGAGGAGAAAACTTTCACAAAATCGATATTGAAAAAAAATACCCTCAATTTCATTGGATTTTTCTATACAGCATGTTTCAGAAATAACATTTCAGACATGTTCAAGTTCTGATACGCCCAAATTATGTCTATTTAAAGTTAGATTTATGCAGTAATGTTTAAGTTAAGACAAGGCCCATTCATAGTTGTACAAATTTGTCCATATAAACAATAGTTATCATATTTAATTTTTATAAAAATTGATTAAATTTTCAAAAACATGTAAAGTAGATAAACAGTATTTATAATGTGCAAATAATATTCACGACTGGCACCACCTTCTTTATACCTGCAATAACCCTATTATAATAGTAACTAAAGCGCATTCACCCCTTACCCCCATTACAACAGCAGAATTAATACCCTTTCTGTTATCTAACATCAATAATAACTTCACAGCCTTAGGGTTAACTTTCCATGTTGCCAGAATACTAGCCACTAGCCACCACCCAACAGCCAACACATTTGCTTCAAATTTTAATAAACATGTTAATTTAATTGAATAACCAATAAGATGAGCTGAGACTCATAGTGTCAATAAATAATCTCTTCCTTCCATATAAGAGTACATAAACTGTTAGTTGTGTTATACAAACAAATAAGACCCACCACTGGTCATTAAGCCTAAATGTGTTTGCTCATATGGATTTCTGATGAGGTGACTACTTTTCCTCATCTAGGAGTGGCTTGTTTACTTTAGTTGAGTATGTTTGCTTATCCTGATAAGATCATTGGATGTTAGTGTTCAAATACAGTTAAGTGGTTGTTTGTTGATTTTTAACATTGGCCTACTTTATGCCCTTGTGGGATAAACCACCAATTCCAGGATGAAATGCTTCCATTAACTATCAGGGAATTTTGTCAACAAGAAGGACAATAGTCCCAGGAAGGGGGCTTTGAATGAGCAGAAAGAAAGGATTAACACAACCAAATCAGGAGGAACTGCCCATCAACATTAATATTAACCAGGGTTGAACCCCACATCTTAGGATCGAGAGGCAAGCACGTAACCAACTCGCATCTTAGGTCCGAGCGGCATGCATGTAACCAACTCGCTTCTTAGAACTGAAGCAAGCACGTAACCAAATCGACAGCCTGCGTCAATCGCCCCGTGTCACGGCATCGTTACGGAATAGCGTAAAGTTGAAACGGACATTTTCAGAAATGCTGTATATGAAACATGACATTGTTTTATTCTAGCATGTAGTGGCCATAACAAAGCAAATCTACGCATGTATACATTTTCCATCCATGAATCTTCAACACTTTCGACGAAAGGTCCTTTACGCGTTGAATCCTCGCTCGACTGACCACAGCCTCCGAAATGTCTCGCGAACGGGGGTGATAAAAGGGGGCGAACTTTTCAATTTGCCCACAATACATTGGCTTCTGGCTTAGAGCTCGTCCGTCCGAGGCGCTAATGCATTATTGACCGACAGCCGAGGCCTAAGACGCTTCGTAATAACGACGATAATAAAGCGAAAAGGCTCCGGCCTCGCCTCGCCAAGCGCTAACTCGCCAAACGGCCGCCATTTCTGATGAGCTTTGCTTTTACGGCCACTCGCTCCATATAAATTATATCGCCAGAGAACGATCGTTTTGCGGAAAAAGCCGGAGATGAAACCGGCGATTGCCCAGGTCGAGCTGATTAAGAGAGCCGCGATTACCAGCCACGTCGTAAAACGTAGGCCGGCAGCATGGAGGCAGCGACACCTGGGAAGTATGCCTCGGACAACAAGATGACTCACAACATCCTTGTAAGCACTGGCCGGTTGGCTGGGTGATTTTTAACGTTGACCTATTTCTGCAACAAGAGGGTTAAAAACCAAAGCCAGGGGTTGAGCCTCCTCCACCTACCTTCACCTACTTGGGAATTTTGCCAACAAGGAGGTGCTTCCTCTTCCTCTCCACTGGTGCAGAGAGTGAGTGGGAGCTACACAGGACCAAGGTTTTAAACTCTCAAAGAGCAGCCACTTTGAAAATTTCTCCCATTCGTAAAAATTCACACTGAACTCGACCGAGGAGTGAACCTCGCGCTTTTCGGATCGAGACGCAAGCGATATGCCACCACCGCAATTGGTAGCAGACCTGTACCAAGTAGGCTGGCTCACTGTAAGCAAAACACTGGCATAGATCAGAATCATGTACTTTCTGTGCTTTCTGTACTTAGTCGCAAAGGAAGATTTTGAGCCAAGTGCCCTAGCGTGTATCGTGGCACATAACACAGGCCCTCTTCGGGTTTACGTAATTTGATTTCAAAAGTTGGTCTGCTACACCATGCTAGATTTTCTTAATTTGTTATAGTGAGGTTTAATTACACCACAAATATGTCTCCAAATTAATTCACTTTAAAATTATTACCATGTATGATATGCTTCCTTTAAAATTTGGACATGTTTGTACACTGGACCTCACCCACATTTCATCAAAATAATGCTACATTAAATCACTATTTTTCATTGAACACAGAAAATCTTAAAAACTAATAAAATTGAAAATGAGGCTTACCATGACAGTGTTTTCGTATCGTTTTTTTGTCCAAGTTTGAGCTGTATCCAACTTCTGTGGAGGCGGCCATACTGTTTCATTTCACCACAGCGCCCCCTGGTGGACGTGTTGAGGACTTGGATGAATTCCAGTATGAACAGCCTTGAATGTAACGCCCACATTGTGATTTTTTGACCCTAAGTGATAAATTTCATAAATTAATCAACATGATAAACTTGTAAATTTTCAATTAATTGAAATAATGAATTTTTTACATACAAATTTTAAATTATCAGAAATTTAGTTTCCTAAATGTCCAACCTCAAAAGTAACTCCTGTATTGTGTTTTCTTGGATATTGTCTAATAAATTCTGGTAATAAATATCATTTTAAATATGAAAATATTACAAATTTGTCATTATTTGCAAAATAAATAAATTTTCTGTCCCTTGAATTCAGCCAAGCAGCAATGTTCAGCTGCATTCATGGTTAGCAAAGTTCAAGGGGCAGTACAAATCTGAAATTATCCAAAATTTCGTTTCCTGAAAATCCAATTTCCAAAATAACATCGATTCCATGGTAAATGAACCCAGGCTAAAAACTAATTAATTAAAACTATAGGGGAGACCGGGGCACAGTGGGACAGTGGTGCAACGTCTTTATAAAATCTGGTTTTATCAGCAACCCACTGCTTTTGATTTGCAAAGAAGTTGTATGCAGCACTCTTTCATTAACCAAAATTTCTGCGATCTGACTCAAGTTTAGAAGAAAATATTTGCAAAGTTTTTGTTCTTAAAAAGTAATTATTCAACTCGCAATTGGATTTTTATTCTATAGGTGTAATTGTAAAACATTAGTAATGCTGCGATATACCATTGACGAGTGTATATATCCAGCTATAATTCCAAACTAAAGTTTATGTTAGTTAGCCACGTGGTCAGCTGTAAGGCCTTATTCAAATCAAATTAGTTAAACGGGGTACAGTGGACCGCAACATTACGGGGTACAGTGGGACATGTCCCAGCATACCCCGATTAATGTTTTTGGGAAATATTTGTATATTTTCTCATCAATCATAACTTTAAATAAAAACCATATTTAAATTTATGTTTTAAAGTAAAAATGGTTCACAATCACAGAAAAAACCCATATTTTTACGAGTAAGCGGTGAAAATATGAAAGCAGCTGTAATTATCATTAATTTTAATGGTTTTTATTATTTACACTTGGAATTTTAAATTGACGTGCTGAATGAAACAATTAATCAATGTGGTGTTCTTTTTCTTGCAAAATTTGTCTTAATTTCGCGTGGACCACTGTACCCCATGCCATGTCCCACTGTACCCGGCATAGGGGCACAGTGGGACAGTCTGTGCAACCAACTTTAATCTTTTATAGCAAAAAAACTAGTAGCTCTAAAACGATGACAAAATGTATACAGATGCTGAAGGCTCGTATATTACTGCGTTATTCTTTTAAAATGCTACGAGTTAAATATTTTTCCCCAAAAAAAATGAATTCTAAAAAGTGTATCCACTGTGCCCCACTCTTCTCTATGGCTAAGAGCCCCAGAAAATGCAGCCAAGCAGCAATGCTCAGCTGCATGCATGGTTTGCTTAATGTAAGGGGCAGCACAGATCAGAAATTATCAAAAACTTTGTTTCCTGAATTTCCAACCTCTAAAATAACACCAAATTTCGTGATAAATGGACACAAAATAAATAACAAGTAATCAATTAGATTTGATGGTCTAAAGGTCTTAGAAATTTACAAAAAAGCTCAGCCCCTTGCATGCAGAGAAGCAGCAATGCTCAGACGTATGCATGGTTTTCTTAATTCAAGGGGCAGCACAGAATAGAAATTTACAAAATTTTCGTTTCCTGAAAATCCAACCTTTATAATAACACTATTTTCGTGATAAATGGACCCAGACTAACAACTAATCAATTGAAAGTGTATGTCTAAGGGCCCCAGAAATTCACAAAAATTTTCAGCCCCTTGAATGCAGCCAATCAGCAATGCACAGTTGCATGCATGGTTTGCTTAATTCAAGGGGCAGCAAAAATATGAAATTATCAAAAAATTTCGTTTTCTGGATTTCTAACCTCTAAAATAACACCAATTTCGTGATAAATGGACCCAGACTAACAACTAATCAACAGGAAGTGTATGTCTAAAGGCCCCTGTTCATAAGTTAGAAAGCGGGTTTTTTTGCCGGACGACCCTACCCGTTTGCTCGTTTTCCATTCGTCAATCGATGGCCCCTTCCTTTTTCTTCATCTTTTTTTTGTCCACCTCCTCCTCCTCCTTCTTCTCCTACTTCTTCTTCTTCTCTTCCACTTGGTTATATTCTCGGGTCGTCCATCATTTTGCCAGCTTTTCCGGGTGTTGCCCATGGAGACGGCAGCGGGTCTGGTGATTTCTTCAATTAAATTATCGTAAGCTGATGTTGCTTCGGCACACAAATCCCTCCTTCGTGATAAATTGAAGCCAGTCGATATTTCACCTCTCTCCCAACACCCTCTGAAAACCTCTCTCTCTTCTATATGCATTTCAGATGTTTTCAGGGAAAAAAAGTCGATTTTGCCAGCCGAGGAATTGTAAATTCCGAAGTGTGACGATCGATTTTCACTTATTACAACGTCGTCAAAGTCAGTGCCTGCTCCCTTTTACGTCTGTGTAGCCTCCTGGCATCCATCCTGTCACAAGATTACACAAAAAAAATATATAAAGTGAAATTTCTCAAAATACGGTTGATTTTTTCAAAAAGAAACTACGCAAAAATCCATCAACGGAATGGGATTGTAAAAAGGATTAAAATATAAAAATGTTACATCTTATTAATTTTAAAATTACAAGTTCACAAGCATGGTTTTTTGGATTTTAAATTATCAATTATTTTTTTTTGGATTAATACACTACTACGTTAGTTGAAAAGCTATACATGAACATGTATTTACCATTTTATAACCATGTATAGACTATATTTTTCTTTTAATGACCATAACCATCTAAACCCCTCAAAGCGCTCCATTCCCCTCCCCATTTATTAACTAACATATCTACATTCTATGCTCAAATATCATGTCAAACTAAAACCTCGGAAGGTCTAACAAACCCAGTCAAAATTACATCGGATGTCCTTCAGGTTTTTTTTAGTATTTTTTTGTGTGTTTTTGGTGTTTTTTAAAGGATACTTAATAAAGATGAGATTCATGTCAACATTTCAATTTTTACAAGTCATTTTGTACAAATTTCTAGTTATAACGTCCTGGTTAAAATTTCCTCGATAAATTTCCTCGATTTTTAAATCTTTTAAAACTTGATTCGTTTTTGGCACACGATATGTTTCTAATTTTTTCATATTGTTTTCAGTGTTTTTTTGTAAATAATTTTTTGTTAAAATTTTCTCGACAAATCTGTCGATTTTAAATTTTTTTTTCGAAATTCTTTTGAATTGTGGCTCCATGAAGTGACCTAAAACTAAAATTTCCTGCTCTTTAAAATGGCTATTTCAGTTTTTTTGTACGACATGTGGTTTTTGAATAATAAACGAATATGCAAGACTTTTCGACCGCCTTTCTTACAAATTTAACTTAAAACGCCCCGGTTGAAATTTTCTCAATAAAACTGTCGATTTTAAAATCTTTTTTTCGAAATTCTGTATGAATTGTGGCTCCATGAAGTGACCAAAAACCAAAATTTCCTGCTATTTAAAATGTCTATTTCAGTTTTTTTATTCGACATGTGGTTTTTGAATAATAAACGAATATGCAAGACTTTTTGACCGCCTTTCTTACAAATTTGTACTTATAAACGCCCCGGTTGAAATTTTCTCAATAAAACTGTCGATTTTAAAATCTTTTTTGATTTGTTTTTGGCACACGATACGTTTCTAGTTTTTCATTTTGTCTTCAGTATTTTTTTTATGGTTTTTAATGTTTTTTTTGGTCATTTTGAAATGTTATTTGGTTGGAGTCACGCATTTGGTATGTGCTTATTAAATTTGTTTGTGGTTTTGTGGGAAATTTGTTTGACGTTGAATACAAGTTGAGAAAATTGTGTTTTTCCCTCGTGTCCTGTCCATTGTTGAAGTTTTTCCTCCTTGTTTGTACTCGCGTGAAAGGCGATTATTTAGGGCTAATTCTTAATTTTAGGGTCACGCGAATTTTTGCCAATTTCCTCCTTTATTAAATTGTCCAATGACAGGTTTCACTCGTTTAAATTAAAGGTTACGTCTTCACTGGTCCGCCAAATACGTGTAATCGCCAATTTTATCCTACTTTTTTATACTTATTATTACTACTTTTTATGCTTTTTATACTCATTTTACACAATGAGCTTCCGCTTTTTAACGGCGACTGTAATTTCATACTTTAAATATCAACAGAAATATTTCTTTTATTAGTTTTACTAATTTCGACTTAATCGACCTTACTTTTAGTACATTTTTCATGCTTCTTTGCCTGTGAACTGCACTTAGCATGCACCCCTGTAATTTCTTAATTTCCACCCCCACAAAAAAATGTGAGAAATCAACGACGATACACCCTGTAATTATTTAATTTTTGTTGTTGTTGTAAACTACACCGTGTATTTTTGAATTATCGGTCAACTGTAAATAGGATGAATTATGCCAATTTGAAAATTTACAGCTCGTGTAATTTCTTAATATTCGTCAACATGTGAGAAAATAACGACACACCCTGTAATTATTTAATTTTTGGTGAATTGAACGGTTACGATGTACCCTGTATATATTAAATTTTTTGTGATAACTGTACTTTGGTTGCACCGTGTAGTTTTTAAAAGTTTCAGTGCAAAAAACTTTAGATGCACTCTGTATTTTTGAAATTTAATAATAAAATGCGAGAAAATAACGAAACACCCCGTAATTATTTAATTTGTAGTGGATTTCTTAAATTAGGATGCACCCTGTAGATATTAAATTCTTTGTGTTTACAGTTCTTAATATGCACTCTGTATTTTTAAAATTTCATAATAAAATATGTGAAAATAACGAAACACCCTGTAATTATTTAATTTTCAGTGGATTTTTTAAATTTGGATGCACCCTGTAGATATTGAATTTATTATGTTAACTGCACTTAACATGCACTCTGTATTTTCTAAATTTCATAATAAATTGTGTTATAACAACGATACACCCTGTAATTATTTAATTTATAGAAGATTTTAGTATATATTAAATTCCTTGTGTTTTCTGTATTTAAGATGCACTCTGTAATTTTTTAATGTCAAAATGAGAAAATTACGAAACACCCTGTAATTATTTAATTTTTAGTAGATTTCAGTACGATGCACCCTGTAGATATTGTGCTAACGGTACTTAAGATGCCCTCTGTAATTATTTAATCTGGAGTAGATTTTTAAAATTAGGCTGCACCCTGTAAATAATTAATCCCTTGTTTTTACTGTATTTAACATGCACTCTGTAATTTTTTAATTTCATAATAAAATTATGAAAAAATAACGTTACACCCTGCAATTATTTAATTTCATAAACTTAAAAACTTATATTTATTCAGAAAGTAAAACTAAATAAAAAACTTTTCCAGGAAACCCTTTTTGATAATATTTTAATTTATATAAATAAGAAGAAAAGGAAAAAAACTTGTACATGTTTTGAGATGTCTGATTTCATAAAAATAAAATATCTTAATTTAATTTAATATAGCCTTAAGAAATTCAAACAAAAACTTGAAAACATAACAAGTCACAAAGCCATCCTTCTTCCTTACAAATATTTTTAATGAAATGTTGCGAGAAACTTTTTCAACTTTCAATGTTTTGAATAGCGTGAGAAACATTTTCGTGCAGGTTTCAATTTTTTTAATCCATATTTTTTTATTTTCACAAATTAATTCGCAGAAAGAAACACAAAAGAATTTCCTTTCAACAAATCCGTATTATCATTTTTAAATTTTTTTTATTTGGTAAAAAAATACCAAGTACCAGACTTTGGCAAATTGTACTCAAGAGTAGGAGTACTAATTATGATTGCAGTGAAATTTTATTCTGTCGTGCAAGTACAGTACTTGCAATTGGTAGACATATGAAATGAGTAATCAAACTTAAGCAAACAAAGGAAAAAGGAAGTAGAAGAATAAGGAGAGCAATTTTTTTCAATTCAACTCAGTACCCTACAGTCAGCAAATAAATGTCATATGATAGCTGGGGGTCATATCCAATTTCAGGAGAATGCTCCCCTAAGTCAGTAGCGACTTAGTCATCATTGTTAAATTGAATTTGAACTAAATCATAAGAAATGCCAGGTAGGCTATTCCATTGTCTAATCGCATGCAAAAAAGGCCGGATAGTAAGCTTCCGTCTTGGGACACGTAGCCCGGTCAAAGGATTTGAGTGATTATGTCTACTCCTGGAGTGGTCCTTAGGCATTAATATATGTAAATTAAGAGAAAGATTAAAAAGTTTGAATAACCCCATAGATAACTTTTCGCGTATAAACCTCAACGTGTCCCAATTTAGAGAGCGGAGCATTTCTGTCACACTCGCGGAATGTTGATAACTGCTCTTAACAAATCTGGCTGCACTACGCTGGACCATCTCTATATCCTGAATATGAACCATCCTGTGAGGGTTCCAAAAATGTTTGTTTGTTGATTTTTAAAGCTGGCCTATTTCTGCAACACGAGGGCTAAACACCAATGCCAGGGGAGGAGCCTTCAACACATACCTGGGAATTTAGCCTACGAGGGGGGACTTCCACCCCCACTCGAGGGGTCTTTAACATGCAACAATTAACACGGGACCTCAGTTTAAACTCTTATCCGAAAGAGCCGCCACTTTGGGAATTTCTCCCATCCGTAAAAATTCCCACAGACCTCGACCTGGGAGCGAACCCAGCATCTTGGGATCGAGAGGCAAGCACGTAACCTACTCGACCATCAATGTCGGCACCATACGCTGGACCATCTCTATATCCTGAATATTAACCATCCTGTGAAGGTTCCAAACAGGTGCACAAAAACCGTGAAAACCACGGATGAGGTAGCCGAACCAGTCGGGAATCGAACCCGAGTCTCCTGATTGTCAGGTGGATAGCATCACCGCTAAACAACCTAGCTTAGTGTGTTGGTAGATTATTTGTAACTTCAAAATTTGTTTGGATTAATAAAAAAATTTGTGTTAGCCAAGTCTGTATCAAACAAATTAACATTATCTAGTAAACTGAGTACGGGTATCAAAAATTTAGTTTGTGGTATTAAGTACTTGCATTAAACGATTTTGTCAAAATGAGGTTATGAGTAATCATAACATGTAAAAACGTTAAAAGTATCCGTATTTGGTAAGAATATTGAAAGCAAAATATTAAGTACTAAAACTAGCTAAACAAAAGTAACTATATCATACTAATATCACAACATGCCTACCTCCACTTAAAAAAAGGGGAAATCCCAGTTACAACTTGATGAGGGGGAAAAACCAGTTTTGAGCTGTGTGATCTGATAAGGTAAGAGGAAGTGGTACATTCTTGGATCAAAGCCAAATCTCCAAAAACAGCTGAAGAACTGGAATTGTTTGGGGTAATTGGAAAATTAGTTTGTGGTATTTCAAAAAGTGAAAATTTGTGGCATTGGGTTCTGTGGCAAATTACTCTCGTGGTCCTTAGGTTCTGTGGCAAATTACTCTCGTGGTCCTTAGGTTCTGTGGCTAATTACGGCTCCTCTGGCATGAAAAGTTTGACTACCCTGATCAAGGGTATACCAAGCATCTCCAGCATCTACCTCTCGCACGAAGCATAATTGTCCAAACGTACATTAATAAGTCATCACTTTGGACATGCGAACAAACCCCTGTTCCGCGTAACATGGATACGAGGTTGGACCAAATGGAAAGTTCCAGTTTGCAAAGGGCAATCTACCTCAATTATTGCCATGGAGCGTGCCCCGCGTTCGCCTTCTCCGCCATCGACAGTGGGGCCCGGAGGCCGTCATTCCTCCTGTGCTTTATAGCGTGTGATAAATTCGCGTTTCCTTGTATCATTCCGCGAGGTCCTTCAGAAAACACCCTCTCTTTCTCTCTAGTTTCCTTTTTCGCCCTTTCCCATTCCAGGCCGTTGGCGCATGTAATTGGCTCCTGCAGCGGCCGCCATCTTCGGTCGCATTTATCAAATTATATCGTCTAACTCGATATTTTATGGAAAATAGCCCTCTCGCAATATCATGGGTGAAAAAGTTTAGAGAGGCTATGGGAATAGCTAACGCCTCTCACGAGGGGGCAGATTGATATGGGGGGCACGCTGACTGATACGGAGGAAGATTGGGATGGGGGCAAGAGGAGAAAAAAAACCTTCGGATTCTCGCAAGAAAATGGGTTTTGGGCTCCTCGTGTCGTAAAAAGGCCATTTATATTTAAAACGCTTCTTCACACTTGAAATGGTGGAGAAAAAAAATGCAAAGGGCGAAAGAAAAAAAAGATGGGGCATGAGACACGAAGGGGGTCCAAGACAGATAAGAAGCTGTTTTGCTACTAACAAACTAGACAATCCTCCTTTTCCTCCTCTTTTTTCTTCCTCCAAGGATGAGGAGGTGATGGAGGAGGAGGAAAATTTCCTCCTCTTCTTGGCCGCTTTATTTTTATGCAAATAATAAACGATTTTTGTACGCTATCTTCCGAGCATAGAAAAGGTTATTATTATACATCTTTTGCAGTTGTGTGAAGATAAAAAACGAGGCCAAATACGGCGAAAAACAGCTTCGACATCGTCGAGGGTTTTGTCGCAATTTTGAGAAAAAGACAATTGCAAAATATCCGCTTTTTGGAATTTTTGTTATTTCTTCGTATACGGCTAGTCTTTTCCTTTTTATGATTCTTATGCATTTTCTGCAATTTTTTTTGTAATTTCCCCAGAGTGGTAAAATTACATATGGAATGGGTTTTTCCAGATATGGCCAGATCAGAAATTGGACATGAATGACCCCTTGAAAAAGTGTAAATAGGCAATCATGCATTACACATGTGCAATGCGGAAAAACATTTCTGGTAGAAATTACATGGTTGCTTTGTGTGGACATGTATGGATTTTTCTAGATATGGCTATACATGGAATTGGACATATCTGGACATGTATGGCCATATCCCTTTTTTATTTTTATTATTTCTTCTTATATGTCTAGTCTTCATTTTTTATGATTTTATACACTTTCTGCGTATAATTCCCCGGGTGGAGAAATCATACATGGACATATATGGATTTCCTAGATATGGCTAGGCCAGAAATTGGACATGTATTGCCATATCCTCTTTTTATATTTGTATTATTTCATCTTATATGTCTAGTCTTCTCATATTGATGATTCTTACGCATGTTCTCCATAGAATCCCCCGAGTGGAAAAAGTCATACATGGACATGCATTGATTTTTCTAGATATGGCCATGCATGAAATTAAACAGATATGGACAATCATGTCACGTGCAATGCAGGAAAACACAACAATGATCGGATCAGAAAAAAACGCGTGCTGGACGACGGACTTATAGCCGGCTTATTGTGTATATATGGCTAGAGCAGAAATTTAACATATCTGGACATGCATGGTCATACATGTCCATGCATGGCCATATATAAACAAGCATTGATACTGTGATTCTAAATACTGCCAAATATTCCAAACACTACCCCTTGAAGAAATTTTAAGTGGGCAATCATGCATTACACAAGTACAATGCAGGTAATCAAACATTTTTGAATTTTAATTCCATGCATTGACACTAAACTCCATATCTAGGGCCATATATGGTTTCTAACATACCATATATGGGCCATACATGACTTTACATCAATTTTCCACTGGGGATATGTAATGAAAAACGCCCTAGCCTAAAATTACCGCGACACGATACCGTCCGCGACAGAACAAACTTGGGTCAGATCTAGATATGGACCTGTTCCCCAGATATAAAAATTACACCATATCTGGAAAAAGAAGAGCTGATTCCCAGTTTCTTGTATTAATAAATATTTTTTTAAAAAAAAACACCGCGTTAAAGGTCCAAAAGTCTTACGATAACTAGAATCTGAACCAGATATGGCCCCAAATATGTTTTGATCTGGACCCAGATATGTCTTGATCTGGTCCCAGATATGTCTTGATCTGGTCCCAGATATGGAAAGCAGGCTACGTGATTTTGATAAAATGGTAGCCCTACATAAAGAGAGTTACGAGTCATGGTCTATCGGTCCTTTAGCGAGACAAATGACCATCCGTCAGGGGTCTGGTCCCTGGGGATATGGGAGTGGATATGGGAGGTGGAAGGGGGAAAGGGGGGGTTAGATATGTTGACCCCTCCCCCCCCCCTCTATTTTTTGCTCCATCGCTTCTATTGGTCGGTTATATTGGTAGTGAAAGAGGGCGGCTTAACGCATAGGCTGTAAAAGTCAACGATGGACTTGGGTCACTGACTTGATTTAAGACTGGAAATGACCCCTAGGACCTCATCCTGGGGCTTTCGACTCTTATGGAATATCACGTGTGGAAAACGTGTAGTTCCAGAAATAATGGTAAATTTTTGTTTAAATTTTGTGTGAATGAATTTGGGTAAATTTGTGTAAATGTGATGTTTTAACAGTGTAAACTCCACTTACGACATTTGTTTAAAATATTGTTCATTCAAGAACGTGTAAAAAACGTGTAAAGGCTAAAAATTGGTGTTCAAAAATGTGGAAATTCTTTGATGCTATAAAATTGGCATTAAAACATGTGGAAAACGTGTTGTATCAGAAATTTGGGTAAATTTGTAAAGGCTAAAAATTGGTGTTCAAACATGTGAAAAACGTGTAGAAAACGTGTAATGCCAGAAAATTGGTGTGGAAACATCTGGAAAATGTGTAATGCTATAAAATTGGTGTTCAAACGTGTGGAACAAACGTGTAATAACAGAAACTTTGGTGTTCAAACATGTGGAAAACGTGTAATGCTAGAAAACTGATGTTCAAACGTGTAGAAAACGTGTAATGCTATAAAATTGGTGTGGAAACATGTGGAAATCGTGTAATGCTGAAAAAACTTGGTGTTGAAACATGTGGAGAACGTGTAATGCTAGATAACTGATGTCCAAACGTGTAATTCTAGAAAATGGTAGTTGAAACGTGTAGAAAACGTGTAATGCCATAAAGTTGGTGTGAAAACATGTGGAAAATGTGTAATGCTATAAAATTGGTGTTGAAACATGTAGAAATGATGATTGTTTATATTTGAGTAATTATTAAATTATTGTCTAATTTTATAAATTTTCCACAAAATCTCAAGTATATATTATTCGTCTGAAACTCCATGTATTGTATATAATATTGAGAGCATTTGGTTTCGATAAAGGGCATTATAAAGAATAAGTTGTCCCAAAACGTTCTTTTTTTTTGTGTGATATGTGAATTTTTGTTGTATTTGTTGGTCTATAAATCTAAAGTGTTCGTAATAAAAGCAATCGATCATCGAAATGAGCATTGGGTCAGCTGCGACTGACTTAAGAAATAGCTGCCATTATTGATGGACGAAGAATACAAATCTAGCTTAATGCCACAAATTGCAGCTAGGATTTAGCAGATTTATTGCAAATGGCCGCCACCGACAAAAGTTTATCGAGCCAAGGATTATTATTACGAGCAAAGACTCGCCAATTTAGCAAATAGAACGAAATTCACAACAAAATATGGGGCCGTTGGTGAAAAACTTAACAAGGTCCTGGGGCCGATGAACTTTGGAAACTGAACAAAATTAGGGGTTTATGGATTTTTAAAAATATTTTATACTATTTTTGTTAAAAATATAAAATACTATCTTTTAAATATATTTAATATGTATATATATATATATATATGGAACTCTTAAAAAAGCAAGTATAGGTCAAGGGTCAATGGCCCTTTGGAAGTAGAGAAAATTAGGGGGAATTATTGGATTTTAAAAAATATTTCATTACTTTTTGTAAATATAAATTTATTTAATATAGAAATCTGAAAAGGTCTTGTGCAAAGGTCGAGGGTCCTTGTGTAGTGAAGATAACTAGGGGCGATTATTGGATTTGGAGTCCTGGATTTTTGTAAATTTTAAATATTTTTTAAATATAAAAATATTTAATATATAAGGTAATCTGAAAAGGTTCTGTACAAAGGTCAAGGGTAAGTGGCCCTTAGGTAGTGAAAATAACTAGGGGAAATTATTTGAATTGGAATCATGGATTTCTGCAAATTTTAAATATACTAATTTCATAAATATTTAATATTACAAATTTTAAACCTAAAAAGTTCCTGTACAAAAGTCAAAGGTCAGTGATCCTTAGGTAGTGAAGAAAATTTGGGGTAATTATTGGGTTTTGAGTCCTGCATTTTTCAAATTTTAAATACCACTTTTAATATAAATATTAAATACTACAAAATACTATTTTTTAAATATAAAAATAAATTCTTAATATAAATGGAAATCCAAAAAGGTCCTGTACATAGGTCAAGGGTCAATGGTCCTAGAGAAGTGAAGAAATTTAGAAAAAATTGTAATCTAGACATTCAAGTTCAAATAAAATCAGAATTTAAAGAAAAATAAATTTAAAAAAATCTAGACATAATAATTCAAATAAAATCATAATTTAAAATAAAAAATATTCAAAACTAAATATTCACAAAAATGTAAAAATTTGAAATTTTTTTAAAATTAATCATTAAAAAAATTCAGTATTTGAAATTTTTTTTTAAAATTTGATATACAAAGTCAGAAAAATAAAATTTAACAAATCCAGACCTTAAAATTCAAATAAAATCATAATTTAAAATAAAAAATATTGAAAACTAAATATTCACAAAAATGTAAAATTTTGAAATTAAAAAATTCAGTTTTTGAAATTTTTTTAAAATTTGATGTACAAAGTCAGAAAAATAAAATTTAACAAATCTTGACCTTAAAATTCAAATAAAATCATCAATTAAAATTAAAAAGTTGAAATTTAGAAAAATTAAAAAGTTGAAATTTATAAAAATTAAAAAGTTGAAATTTATAAAAATTAAAAAGTTGAAATTTAGAAAAATTAAAGTTAAAATTTATAAAAATTAAAAAGTTGAAATTTAGAAAAATTAAAAAGTTAAATTTAGAAAAATTAAAAAGTTGTAATTTATAAAAATTAAAAAGTTAAAATTTAGAAAAATTAAAAAGTTAAATTTAGAAAAATTAAAAAGTTGAAATTTAAAAAAATTAAAAAGTTGAAATTTAAAAAAATTAAAAAGTTGAAATTTAGAAAAATTAAAAAGTTAAAATTTTTTAAAAATGTATTATCAAAACAGACAAAATAATCCAATTTTATAAATATCAATCTTATTAAATACAAATCAATCTTATAAATATGTATTCGCAGTTAAAACTTTGCGCTGAAACTCGCGTTGAAATTACGTAAAAACTTGAAAATCCTCGTATCGTCTGCGCGAATGTCTCGTTCGAGCCCTTCGATGCGAGTATATCAAATTAGGAAAGTGGAGGCCCTTTCATATTAAGCAACAAAATCTCATTTTGGAGCATAAAAACAGTGGCTACTAAATCCTCGTTGGTGAGATTTCAGCGCGATTACTTCGTTAGCATCCGCATTACGAGGACCGTTCGCTTCTCGCTTTTTAATGCGATGCGAGTAAGGGCATCAATAATGCAGTCGCGATGGTCCTTATTCTCCACGTACAACTTCCATGTTATTTCCATGGATGCGTAACGTGTAATACGAGAAAACCATTCGTTTAATGTCTAAGTGCGCATCAACCCAATGACGAGGCTAGAAAAAGAAAAGAGGAAGTGGGGCTTATAACTTATATTTATCTCAATTTATATATTGCGTTTGGCAGGGAACGGCACGAGTAGGAGGGCAATAATAATACCTACCATAATCGCCTCTCGGGGGATTCGGCAATTCAGCGGGGTCACGTTTACTCAGCGATATGACATCGGAGAGAAAGGGGGAGGGAAGGATGTGAGGAGGAGGAGGAGAAATGATTTGGAAGGGAGGATTGTTAATGGGCGCAATGCCTGCAACGCACAAACGCGGAGGAAAGGGCTTTTGCGCTTCGGCAATATCGTTTAGGCTTAGCTCTTCTCGCTTCTTAGCGCGTTAAAGGTCGGACGACCCGCGAGGACTCGAAGACGACCCGTGAGGACTCACGAAGACCCGCGAAGTCTGGGGGCAACCGGTGAGGACACGGGTGACCCGCGTAGACTGAGGCGACAGTTTGCCAAGACTGGGGCAACCTGCCAAGACTGAGGGCGAACCGCGTAGACTGGGGGCGACCTGCCAAGACTGGGGGCGACTCGCGAAGACTGGGGGCGGCTCGCGAAGACTGGGGGCGACCCGCGAAGACTGAGGGCGACCCGCAAAGAATGGGCGACTTGCCTTAGACTCGAAGACGACCCGCGAAGACTGGAGGCGACCCGTTAAGACTGGGGCAGACCAGTGAGGACACGGGTGACCCGCGAAAACTGGGGAAGACCCGCGAAGACTGGAGGCGACCCGCGAAGACTGGGGGCGACCCGCAATGACCGAGGCGACCCGCAAAGACTGGGAGCGACCCGCGAAGACTGGGGTGACCCGCGAAGACTGGGGCGACCCGCAATGACTGGGGGCGACCCGCAATGATTGGGGAGACCTGCAAAGAATGGGCGAAGTGCCAAGACTGGGGGTGACCCGCGAAGATTGGGGGCGACCCGCCTTCTGGACGACTTGCCAAGACTGGGGTTATCAGTGAAGACTGGAGCGACCCGCGAAGACTCATTACAAGTGAACAGTACTTTCCACCTGATGGTGAGGTGGTGATAACTTATTTAAGCTGTGTAATCATTTAGCCTTGTTACAGCTGGCTTTTTAGTTGAATAGAATATTGGATTATTTAAAGTATGCAACCAATTTTCAAAGGTTTTTTTTTAAAAATATTATGCATACTCCATGGATTTTACTTATGTTTTCCTAAATTAATTAATATTATTTATACTTTCATATCTAAGCATTTATAAACATTTACCAATTATTTGATGCATGTTATCCGCATTTTCATGCTTACATTTTATAAATTTTCACGCATTTCACTTGCATTTTTAAATTTGTTCATAATTTCATAAGTTCAAACCAAAAATTATCAATAATTATTCTAAATTTTTTAGCATTTATAACAATTATCATAATAATTATATATAAAACATTTTTAAGCATCTCACTTAAATTTCCTCACATTTTTCTCAGAATTTCATTTATTTTTATCACAATTTCATGAATTTAAACCAAAAATTATCAATAATTATTCAAAATTTTCTAGCATTTATAACAATTATGATAATAATTACATAAAACATTTTTAAGCATCTCACTTAAATTTTCTCGCATTTTTCTCAGAATTTCATACATTTTTATCACAATTTCATGAATTCAAACCAAATTATCAATAATTATTCAAAATTTTCTAGCAATTATAACAATTATCATAATAATAATTTAAAACATTTTTAACCATGTCACTGAAATTTCCTCACATTTTCCTCAGAATTTCATACATTTTTATCACAATTCCATGAATTTAAACCCATATTATCAAAAATTTCCACACAATACACTAATTTTACTCATATTTTCATGGATTTGATTCTCATTTTCACATTTTGTTGCCTTTTCCTACACTTCCACCTCAATTGCAGTGAAGTCAAGAGTTCTTTTAGGCCTAAGGCACACGAGTGCCTGAGGGCCTTGGGGCCTTTTTCCTCTCCTGTTTCCTCTCTCTTCTGAAAGCCTCGTTTTCCGAGTCATCAATAATTCACTGTTATTTCTGTTTGATGCAGGGTAAAAAGTGATCCACATCACCCCGATGTACTACACAAATCGAATTAGGGGGCGACCCCTGGCGACGTGTCCCACCAATTAGGCTTATTAGGTTAGGGTTAAACCAATATTTAACCGCGAGAGTCGATTATGTTTCACACTGAAGCTACGAAAACGACTCGACTTTATCAAATTTACGTCTTCGTGATTGATACGAGGGCGGCCCGTTGCCACTAGCAACAGCCGCAGTGAGAAAAGTGGAAAAGCGGCGAATAATGTAATTGAAATGGGTTTTAATTGCTAACTATCATTAAATAAACAACCGAAAGGGGAATTACCCCTCGTCTTACTCGCAAAAATGCCCTAAGAATTACTGGAAAGCGAACATTCAAATTTCAAGTAATAGCTTACCCGTACAACTCCGCTTTCCTTCACGCGCGGCACTAGGGTGAACAACAGGGAGGATGGAAGTGGTGGAAAGCAAAACGGTGAAATTAACATAAATATTTCTAGAATACAGTTATTGGTGGTTTTATGGTGGAATAAGGCAAATTGGGATGTTTCGGCAAATACCGAAATGGTTTCCGGAGAAACGTACGAGAAAATTTTATATGCATGTATGTGGAGGATGATTCTTTAAATTTAATCCAATTATGGAACCAGGTGTACGTGTATATTTAAGTGGATTGCAACAAACTAACTTTTTACAAGAGATTCCATCGGATCAGTGCGGAACTTCAACCCCCTGAACTTTTCTTACAAGACATTCATCAGTGTGGATTTCAAGTTCCCAACAACCCTTGACATTCCTTACAAGATTCCATCAGATCCATGCATCTTTGTTGTAGATCCCATCATTCCTGGACTTCTTACAAGAGATTCCATCAGATCAAAGTGGATCCCAAGTTCACAAAAACCCTTGACATTTCTTACAAGATTCCATCAGATCCATGTGTCTTAATTGTGGATCCCATCATCCCTGAACTTCCTACAAGAGATTCCATCAGATCCATGCATCCTAGATTTAGATCCCTTCAGCTATGAACTTCTTACAAGAGATTCCATCAGATCAATGTGGATCCCAACAACCCTGAACGTTTCTTGCAAGAGATTTCATCAGATCCATGAATCATTGATGTAGATCCCTTCAGCTGTGAACTTCTTACAAGAGATTCCATCAGATCAATGTGTAATCCCATCATCCCTGAACTTCTTACAAGAGATTCCATCAGATCCATACATGCATCCTTAATGTAGATCCCATCATCCCTGAACTTCATACAAGAGATTCGATCAGATCAGTGTGGATCCCAAGTTCCCAAAAACTCTTAACATTTCTTACAAGATTCCATCAGGTCCATGTGTCTTAAATGTAGATCCCATCATCCCTGAACTTCTTACAAGAGATTCCATCAGATCCATGCATCCTTGATGTAGATCCCTTCAACTCTGAACTTCGTACAAGATATTCAATGGATCAATGTGGATCCCAACAACTCTGAACGTTTCTTACAAGAGATTCCATCAGATACATGCATCCTTAATGTAGATCCCATCATCCCTGAACTTCTTACAAGAGTTTCGATCAGATCAGTATGGATCCCAAGTTCCCAAAAACCTTGAACATTTCTTACAAGATTCCATCAGGTCCATGTGTCTTAAATGTGGATCCCATCATCCCTGAACTTCCTACAAGAGATTCCAGCAGATCAGTATGGATTCCAACAACCCTGAACTTCCTACAAGGGATTCCATCAGATCCATAACTCCTATACATGAATCCCATCAGCCCCAAGCTTCTTACAAGGGATTCCATCACATTCATACGTCCCTCCCGCAGGCCACATATTTTCTTCTTGCCCCCATTCTCATAAAAAGGTCCCTTCAACCCCATTCCATCTTTTGGGCACATCTTAAATGTGAGTCCCATGAAATCACTGAGGAACATAGCCAGGATCCCACCATCCCTAAACTTTTCTTACGAGAGGCCCTGCCGTCAACGACTGGGTTACGCATTTGCCTCTCGATACCGCGGCACAAAGTCCGCTTCCCGGTCGCAGTCGGTGGGACTTTCAGATTTCTAAAATTCCCCTAATTATGGGCTCTTTCGAGATGAGGAACCCTAGGTCCCACGTAGCTGCCTTTGGTTTGCCCGCTAAAGAGCCATCGAGAGGGGGCAGAAGTACCACCGCGTAGGCAAGATTCCCCGATCGGTGACGGAGGCTCAAATTCCCTCGCATTAGGCATTAAGGCCTCATGTTGCAGAAATAGACCAACATTAAAAATCAACAAACAAACACAACATCCGTCGTCTCTTGCGCGTTCCACGAACTGGGTCCTTTCGCCGTTATCCCATTCCGCGCATCCGTGCGTCTCTTACGCTTTAATTTCCCTCTGCTCGTTATCGTTATTGCCTTTTTCCCGTCGCCGTCTCTTAATTAGCCGCGACCCAGTCGTTGGTGCAGAAAACAAACATCGTTAAGCTGCTTTCGCTTTTGTTTCATCGGCGCCATGTGGAGAAGCTGAAGAAGGAGGAGGAGGAGGAAGAGGAGGTGGAGGTGGAGGTTTGGTTGGGGATTTTTAATGTTGGCCTATTTCTGCAACACGAAGGAAGAGGTGGAAAAGATGTAGGTGGTGCGTTGGTGTTATTTAACATAGACATATTTGTGCAACATGAAGGATAAGGTGTGGGAGGTGAAAGAGGTGGAAAAAATGATGGTGAAAGAGGTGGAAAAGGTGGATAAATTGGAAAAAATATAATGGCGAAAAAGGTGAAAGAGGTGGAAAAAATGATGGTGAATAGGTAAAAAAAAAGATGGAAGTGGAAAAGGTGGAGGAGGTGGAAGAGATGAAAAAAATGGAAGAGTTGGAAAGAATGATGGTGAAAGAGGTGAAGGTGGAAAAGGTGGATAAATTGGAAAAAATGATGGTGAAAAAGGTGAAAAGGTGGAAGAGATAGAAAAAATGATGGTGAAAAAGGTGAAAGAGGTGGAAAAGGTGTGGAATATGGAGGAGGTGGAAGAGATGGAAAAAAATAAAGGAAAAAATTATGGTGAATAAGGTAAAAGAGGTGGAGGAGGTGGAAAAGGTGTGGAAGGTGGAGGAGGTGGAAGAGATAGAAAAAATGATGGTGAAAAAGGTGAAAGAGGTGGAAAAGGTGTGGAATATGGAGGAGGTGGAA
>JAQGBW010001753.1:0-23511 GCA_034698625.1 Julus scanicus | reverse complement strand
GCGCGACTTTGCTGCGCCTCTCACACTTCTCTAATTTATCCACTCTACTAACCTGTCTTTAGACTCCCGGTCTCACAAACATGCATGCAAGCACTCCAAAAGTTTTCAAAATTTCCTGTTTGCATTCAAACGAAGTTCCCTAAAGTAATGGCCTACACGTAGAAATTCCTAAATTGATTTTCATTTAAATAGGAAGCTACATGCATGCATGAATGGACATTGCGCTGGTGAACGCATCCGCTGTGCTCTCTAGCAAATGGAAAAAAAATTCGGGTACTATATTAAAACGACAAATTTATATTCATGAATAGTTTCAGTATTACATTTCGTCCATTTTTCGAGTAGATATGATGAAGTGAAACTCGCATCGATGATCGATAAAAGCTCTATCGCACAAATATGCCCCTTTCAAATTGACTTGGGACGGGTAGGCCTATTTACAAAAATGAATGCATGCATAGTACATTAACAGATGGCCAATGGAAGTGTGAATACAAAATACAGGTAATGTATTCACCATCCTTTTGTATGTAGAATGCACATTTTTTAATCTAAAATATTCTGCATAACAGGATTGTTCTAGATTCTTTGCTGCTGTAAAACATGACTGATACGCCTTCAAAACGCCATTTGATATTTACAGAAACCAGTATATGTATATAATATAATCAATATGCGCATGCATTTTAAAGATATGAATGGGAAATATACAGAACATGCATTTTTGAAGTTATGCAAAGTATATAAAATATCCCAACAATATATTTGTTGTAACTTTTATCCAACATACACTAGGGTGTAAAATTACTTGCCAACTTCCTACCATGCACTTTCTCAACAATACTCCATTTCCCCTCCCCAAATAGCCATTTGCAGGCGTCTGACCATGGAGAGAGCAATCCAGGCCATGAGAAAATCCACTTCAAACAAAATAACAGCATCAGAGTGTCCCTACTCAACATTTAACTCATTAAGCTTTACCCTTCATACTTACAACTAAAGATCTCTTTCTTCCACAAAAAAATTGCATTGCATATGCGTATTGAACCAAACAGTGTTCCCACAAACATGGCTTTCTGCACTTCCTTTCTCAAACCCCTTCCCTATTCCTTTAATCGACCCTGCCCTCCTAATCCCTTTCCTATTATCTGAGATGCACATTCCAACCTGTGATTGATCTATAGATTAGCAACATGGGCAGCAAAGGCCAAAAATAACCCCACCACCAATCCACAATTTGAATCATGTCACCTCCATTCAAAACCACTCCATGTGACTATCAGCCACAATATGGCCAGCCGGACTGAGCCCCCAGTGGTGGAAATCTTATTTTATCTAAATTACTTGCTATCCAACACTTAATCCGCAGTTAGTCCAACAAAACGTGCCGATGCCGGCGGTCGAGTGGGTTACGTGCTTGCCTCTCACTCCTAAGATGCTGGGTTCGCGTCGAGGTCATTGGGAATTTTACGAATGGGAGAAATTCTTAAAGTGGCGGCTCTTTCGAACGAGAGTTTAAACCAAGATCCCGTGTAGATTGCGGCGCGTTAAAGACCCCTCGGGAGGGGTTGGAAGTTCCCCCTCATATAGGCTAAATTCCCAGGTAGGTTGTGGGGTTATATGTACTAAAACTTTATTTTCATGGTAAATTTTAGGGCAGTAACCTGTGCTCCTATGCAGATCTCATACAGATGCTGTGGAGAACTTAAGTAATTATGGGCAAACACGCTACAAAAGCCTAGTTTAGTGTGGTTATTTTGCATAAAACTGATAACCACGTGGTCAGGCCTAAAATGCCTGATATGTGCAGCAGTGGCCAGCAGATGGCGCTGCACACCTGGTCAAAAGGACATTAGGGCTTTTAGGACCAATGAAAGGGTCCTAACCTCCTTTGACATGAAGAAAGGATGCCAAAGTATGGTCTTTTGTGGGGTCTGCTTGTTCTAGGGTCCAATATTAAAGTTTGTACCCTAGCAGCCAAGTTTGTAGTGAAATTTGCCTTTTATTCTTTATGTGAAACAAAAGCTAATTGTTATATTTAAATTAGTTTATCACGGACATTTATTTTTAATATTATCTACAAGAAAAAGCACAGAAGAAATTTGGATTCTTCAAGTTAGTAAGCCTACTCCATGCTTTAATAGTTTTACTACCACTAATCAGCATAGGTGTTGAAGGCCCATCCCCTGGCGTTGGTGTTTAGCTCTTGTGTTGCAAAAATAGGCCAACGTTAAAAATCAACCAAACAAACAAACAACCAACAAAACGTGATCCAGGCCTTAGTTACAAAACAAAACTTAAATTGCAAAAAAAAGCTACATTAACATGCATGTCTTGCAAATATCTACAGAATATAAGATTTAATATGCTGTATATCTGTATATGAAATACTTTTTGTTGTTATATAGTGAGATTTATATTATTTACTAAAAAATTACTTTATGAAAAATACCGAAAAAAAATGTTTTGCTTTTAAAACATGCTGCTTCTGTTGCTTGTATACATTTAGTATATGTAGCAGCACCGTAGGCATCATCATAAAGTGCAAATAACTGTGGATGCAGAACTAAAACCTCGCTAATTTAATAGGCAAATAAAACAAGCTTTATCGCACGACTGACATTATGCTGGATCATTAAAATGTGTTTTATTCCGCGCATTAAACATGTTTTAGGGCATGTACGCACCTGTCCATTTAAAAAGACTAATTGATCACCTCCAAATCTTCATTACCACTGTGATTACTTTTGTTGCAAAATGATGCTTGTATAAGGCCAAGAGAAAACTGTCTATTTTATTTTATCCCTCGACAGCGTATCACATCGAGAAAATACGAGGGTATGCACAGTAACATGAACAAAAGGTAGACATGTAAACACTTGTTCAACTCCGCATTTCTTTCATAATATGATGTTGGACCACCTTTGCTTTCAATCCTTAATTCTTCTTGTACATTGTTTCAATTTATGTTTTAAAACATCCTGGAAATTTTAAATAATAAAAAACCCGCAGGAAAACCAAAACGTATAAAAGTTTTAAATGCTATATTTTAATATGCAACATATATTATTTATAGATTAAGCGAAACTATGAAAATATGGAACGAGCCAGCCCATTTCCTCATTATTCATAGACTCACATATGTCTGTAAAATTCAGTAGTGAATAATGCTTACACCTGCACATTCATCTTTTTAATATCAGTATTATCTAGAAAAATATCTAGAATTTTTGCAGGGAAATAAGATGATGCAAAATGTATGATGCAAACAAACTACGCTAGTTCTGAAAAATGCATCAGCACGGTGAGCGTCTTTGCACTGTATAGTTTGCAAATATTATTTTATGACGAATCGTACTGACAAAAATGCATGCAAAAGGGTAACGCAGATGCAACGTGAAGCTATGAATCAAATATAAAATACCAACAGGACTCAACAGAAGTGTATATAAGCTAACATTAAAATATCGGCTAAAGCGTAGTTTGCAGTCAGGCCTGTTGTTTATCAATGCAAACATGGCTGTAATATTAGCAATAAACTGCAACTTTATGCTAGTTTGTGTCATCAAAATGCCGATCATGCGCTGAACATAATATATAAAATACAGAATATAAAATAGCAAACTCCTTGGCTAATGTACAATATGACCCTGCAAAAGCAAGAATTTCGAGAATATCACATCAATGGAAAAATTGTCTATGACGTCATGAGTTGATGTCAATTATAACTAAAGAAAATTAACTTATGTATCATTACGTCACAATGTTTGGGAAGTGCGGTGACGAATGATATTGTCAGCATGAATTTAGAATTTGGTTAATCATGATTCTAAATAAAATAACCATCTCTAACAATTCAAGCATATACTGTAGAATACAGCGTGGGCCAATAAAAAGTAAGCCAACTTTATAAAAATCATAAAAAAGTTATTTGTTAAAGGAATTTAATGAAAATTTAAACAAATATTGTTTTTCTCTTTACTTTCGAGTTGCTCTCGTTCACGTTCTTTTTTAATGACGTAATCATTCGAATGTGTCTTTCAAAATGGCGATCACTGAAGAAGAAAGAACCGCGATAGGTTTTTTTGCGTAAAACAAAAAATTACAGTGCTAGGTGTGAGACATTAATTTCCGAACCGGTCAAGGTCCCTTTCGGAGTTCACAATTTAAAATACCGCATCTCGTGTAATTTACATTCCTTTCCAAAATTGCAGTATTCCTTAATTCTAAAACTTTCATTTTGATTAATTTGCATTCTTTTCTTTAGTTATGCAAGTCCAAAGATGTTTAATTATGCGCGCCTTAATTAAAATATAAAATTCAAAAGTTGGGGGGCAATGTCCATTTCGGCGACCACTGGAATGTGGCGTGACCAAAGAATTGTAATTGGTCAATTTCTTTTGGTGTGATTTTGGGGTGGCAACTAAGTGGAAAGAAAAAGTTAGTTGCCAGCTAGATCTGGGTTTGGATGGACGTTCGGTCCAGCGCAACAGGACGCCTATACCTGTTCACCCTGCCTATGGGGTTAAATCTAGTTTTACTAGATATTTAAGGGAAAATGTGATCATTATTTAAATCAGGATTAGTTCGGCTTTTCTTTATTCATGAATAATCAATCCTGCTTGTACCTGCTACATCTGTCATTCAACGCAACAAATAATTTTGTGGGATACTGCAAGTCTACTTGGACCACTATTTTGTGCCGTCCGCCACTTGCTAATTTGTGTGTGCCTCTACAAAGTGATTGCTTGCTGCTCCGGGTTGCAGGACTTCAACTTCAACTTCATGTGCCGACGACTAATCCCGAGGTTCCGGATCACGGCCAAAGTCAACACTCACTACAAAAAGGGACGCCTATACCCTCTCATACACGTTCGGTGTGTATGTGTGTGTGTGCAACGGACTTCGTCGACCCGCCTGAGTGCGGAGCATTTGACATCCGTTCGTGACGTCCAGATAGGATACCCAAGATTACAGAATTGGACATTCTTTTGAGAATATAAGTATAATCGAACTGTTATAATCATCATCCACATTCTGTCTTTATTTTGTGTAGCTTGGGCCTGACTTACATTGATCAACAGTATTGCGCGTATTGTTCAGATCTTTGCTTTGTCTTGATTGACGAAATTTTTTTGTTTTAATTATCTTTTGATTTGTTGCAGCTTTCCGCCAATTGTAGTACAATTCTAATTTAATTGTTTTTGTTATTAATTACCGCTAAAGTAAAAGCCTAGGTAATTCTGACTTACTGGTGAAATATTTTTTTTAAGGGAAGTCTATAGGGGAGTGTGCTGAGACCAGAACTAGTTTTCATCCACCTTTTTCCACTGCGCATCTTACGGTCTCAAATCAAACCTTGGCACCGTAGGAGCATTGTCTCACACTAGGCAATTTTTGAAACTGTATCCGGAGAAAGTTGCTAACTTTGAACACAAATTGAAGTAGGGAATTTTTTTTGTATCCTATTTAAGTACACATGTACATATTTCCAATAAATTCCATTAACAAATAACCATTTTATGATTTTTATAAAGTTGGCTTACTTTTTATTGGCCCACCCTGTAGATACTTTTTACCAGTCATCTTTTTGCCAAGTTTAAATGTCTTAAAATGGGGTTAAATTGAGCTATTTCAGCCAGTTGGAAAGAAACACTGTTCCGTGATGTTTTGGTGACTTACCAATAATGTATATTGAGTGTACTGTAAACTCATGTTTCACTAATTCAGTCAAACTTTCATCTTGGTATAAAAAATTCGACCTGCTGTTGTTAAAACAGGTTAATATAGTAAATAATTTTTACCTACACTACTATACAACCTTGTATTATGCAAAATATTCACGTTTTGAGTTTATAAACTCCATACATGGTCATTAAAAACCATAAATGGCCATAAATGTTTCAGGTATGAATGGAAAATATCATATATAGAGATATATTGGACATACTATGGCACTATATTATTTTTTGCAGTAGGGGAACGTATATGCCTTGAAAAGTGCCATTGCCCAAAGTTGCCCCACATGATAGCGTAATTTTGGGAAAGAATTTGATAGGAATATCTCTGCGCCTGTTAATAAGCGTAAAAATGTAATACATACATTTCATATACTTACGACTCGAGGGTCGTAAGTATTAAATACGCTTTCTATCCCACCAAATAAACCACCAAAACTGGCCCAAAGCATCCACATATTACGGTGCCTCAGGCACTTTTTTCTTTAAAATAATCTGGAAAACCTCTTATGAAATCACAGAAACATTTCTATCTCACTGGCTTGAAGGGATTGCATTTCCATGTACCCAGGTCATATAGACGTAGTATGTGTCTTACGTGCACAATGTATGAAATATTCCAAAATATCCTTAGGCATATTCCTCTCACCTGAAACCTGTTTTCTGTATCCAATGTATTAGTGTTGCTACAGAGCCCAAATAACGTTTCCATGATAATGCTATCAAATATTTCTAATATCGCTTAAGCAGTAGCTTAAACAAGGGATACAAAACATAATTGTACTGTATGAAATAATATTCTAGCTAACAGGTCAACCATTTCTAATGTACATGTATATTTATTTACTGTGCATTATGAGGGGTATATAGTATTCTGGTATTCACAATCTAACGTAATACTTATTAAGACGGCTGATTAATTATAATCTCATTGTTTGTATTTAATTTTAATATGCAAACAACTGACGCATTAGTAAAAGCACGTTTCACATATACAAGCGAAACACAGAAAAGCCAATTTAATTTCAACTGATGCAAACAATTCTGCCAAGCCCTAGAAGTATTTCATTAAATAATGCATGAGTACTGCAGTGATTTAGGTCACAAAGTAACACTCTTAAATGCGGAACATATTTTCCTTATCGATTTCATAGCATATGCCAACAGATGTCGCTACAATGAGAGTTTTAAAAAAATTTAATATGGAGAAAGTATATTTCAACTGGCGTCGTGAAAAATATGTTATGACTTGATATGTGTAGTATACACTATATTCAGTTTTTATATACAAAAAATCGCCTTAATACAGACGAATATGCCAGACTGCGCACACATTCTGATAATAATCGTGTATGGTATGTACGAGTATGCTCGTAGTATATGCCATAGATATGATATTGGCTATCAACAAATTTTTAGTTAATTTTACATTTATTCATTATTTCATAATCAACAATACAAAGAGCCACGGGAACTACCTTCTCTAAAAATACAGTTATACAGAGAATGAAATGAGCTGTATGGGGCCATTAAAAAACGACGTCACCGAAATTCCTTCAAAAATTAACCACCTTCTACCCCCTATCCACATGGTGTCCATGTTAGCCGAGACTCCCACTCCTCCTCCTCCCCTCATGGATGTCCTTAATATTTTTAAAAAGTAGGGTGTCCAGAAAATTTGTTGAAACATACAAAGTCCCATCCTATAAATTTTCAAGCGCCCGTCTCGCTACCAGTTCCAAGACATTTTTCTAGATTTTTTGATTAACTAAAATTTTCTGACCTCGAAGGGAAATTCCAGCATAAAATTGGTGTTTTATACAAAGTTAGGCATAATACCCGACTTCCCCGAGGTTTTAAAAATTCAAGTAAATTTGGGACTGAGACAAATTTCCCCCTTTCACTGACCCATAAAACTAAATTAAATAGAAAATCCAAAAACTGAAAAATACCATCATTAGCAAACACCCCTACCCCACTTAAGGACGTCTTTTTTGAATGGCCCCAAAATGGTTATACAAAAACATACAACTTAGTTCTAAAAAAAAAGAATCCTTTTGATTTCCAATAGCGTTCCCCTTAAAAAAAGATGAAATTTGAGGGTGGGGATGAGAAACTATGTTTGCTCTTACTTGATGCTCCAATTTTGCTTCATGAGCCTGGTAATTTATATCGCTAAGTAAACAAACCATTGTTATTGAAGCTTACAAGGGTACGATGATTCGTTAATAGCAAACTGAATTTTCGTCTTGCAAGCACGCATGCGCAATGCAAACAAGCAGGTCGATATCGAATGAATCGAGAGCGTCTTTAATGAGGGAAGCCATTGAAGAATACCACTGTGGGATCGTCTTGTAAAAAATGATAGTGTGTGTGTGTGTGGACGCCGCTAATTAATGATGACAACCTACCGGTACATCCAATAAAGCAGTGGTGTGCCTATGAAATGTATCAAGGAGAGCTAAGCCTAATCGCAAAATGTGCACCTTGAAACAATAGACAAATACATTCCAGATGTTTTTAGACGTATGCTGATATAAATAAAATAATATAAAATCTGCGGTTGTTTGCAAAAACGTACAAATCACCCTTGAAATGGGCAATCATTAAAAGCTTCCCTACATTGCATGATTGCCTGTGTACAAGGGGTTGCAGACCACTTAAAACTGAATACTTTAGGCCAATTTTTGATGTTATTTTGGAATTATGAACAAGTATCCAATAATTACGATCCGAAACTGATAACCTAATTCAAATAGATGCATCCTTCCTGTTTCCGAATATGATATAATTTTTACTCTTTGATTAAAAGGTGCAGGAATATTCCCATCAATTTAAGTTACCCAATTAGGTGAGGTAACTTTAGGGACAAGATATTTTTCAAGACATATCCCTAGTGGAAAAAAATATATAGGGGCATGTATGCCATAGTATGTCTTATACAGGGTAGGCCAATAAAAAGTAAGCCAACTTTATAAAAATCATAAAAAGGTTATTTGTTAATGGAATTTAATAAAAATATGTACGAATATTGTTTTTACTTTCGAATTGCCCTCGTTTACGTTCTTTTTTAATGACCTAATCATTCGAATTTGTCTTTCAAAATGGCGTTCACTGAAGAAGAAAGAACCGCGTAAAACGAAAAATTGCAGTTCTAGGCAATTTTTGAAACTGTTTCCGGAGAAAGGTGCTAACTTTGAACACAAATTGAAATAGGGAATTTTGTTGTATCCTATTTAAGTACACATGTACAAATTTTCAATAAATTTCATTAACAAATAACCATTTTATAATTTTTATAAAGTTGGCTTACTTTTTATTGGCCCACCCTGTAGATACTTTTTACCAGTCATCTTTTTGCCAAGTTTAAATGTCTTAAAATGGGGTTAAATTGAGCTATTTCAGCCAGTTGGAAAGAAACACTGTTCCGTGAAGTTTTGGTGACTTACCAATAATGTATATTGAGTGTACTGTAAATTATGGCTAATTTTATTGTGACACCTGTTTTGCAATTTCACTAATTCAGTCAAACTTTCATCTCGGATGATACACCATGTGTATCATATTTTCCATATATATTTGAAAACATGTATTGGTTTATATACTAGGTGTCTATGTATGAACAGATATATTTACATGTACAACTTGCATAAATGTAAACATTATATGGTTCTACATTGTACATGGCCATGCAAATACATATGCGAACACATGTACACATATAAGCCATACATGCGCTTATATTCCCATATGTGTCCAATTTCTGATCTAGAAATATATAGAAAAGGTAATATATGTCCATACATAGCCCATTAAAATGTTTTTCCACCCTGGACCATTTTACCTATATTTTACGTTTACAACTAGTGACATGTTGCCAAATAAAAACGACTGTTTTTAAACTGATCAAAGGTGATAACATAATTTCAGTGCCTTAATTTAGGCTATTTACATTAGAACATCTTTCTTTGTCACTATGTGGTTTAAAACAAACAGCACATCCTAAGTATAAATCATCAAATTGGATTTCTAAGGATTTTTTCCGACATCAAAAAGGTATTTTTTGCTAACAAGTTCGTATTTTCCTGGATGGAATTCCCTACGTTGCCATTGTCTTCTTTAGATCCTTATAAAGTAAGTCTTGCGATTTTTTTATATATCCCTTCAAGTGTTGCTCTTAATTGTCACTGGCAAGGTCAGAAGATTTTCCAGCGTGGAAAAGATTCAACTCTTGCAGCAAAACATCACAATTAATTTGAAAATAATCCATGTTGGTGTATCGACTTTGTTAGCGCGTTTAATAACACAATCCTCGTTTCATTAGTTCGCCAACTTTTCTTTCATGCTTTCAATTCTTTAATCCTTTCTAGAATTAATTTCCGCAAGTCTTCTGTATCAGTGTGTGAGGAAAACTCTTAACAATACAAGATCAGCTAAGGTACAGTAACAGCTGCTGACTCTTTTGTTTCAATGCAATGTACCTTTGAATCTTCGTACTGTTACAGAACACAAAAGAAAATCTTTTCCCAAACTAGCAGTTGGGATTTTAATAAGCCAAAACTTTTGTAGTAGAATACTGTAGGCACATGTAATTTAATTCAATCTTTAATGACGTATTCACTCGACGACCAGGAACTTCTTTTGTTTGTTTTTTTCTTTTTTTTTGCATAGCGATATTTTCATGTCTTGGTGCACCAATGTGGATTGCATTTCCGCTTTGAAATGATATGATGGCATAGAAATGACTTAGCAATAGAATATGATATGACTTCGAGAGCATATCGATGTCGCTTTCATCATACAAAACAAGTATATCTGCGTGCACGTATTTCCGTGCTGCTTTTCCGCAGCAAAATCAATTCCGCAATAGACAACTCAACATTGGCTGACTAAAACCATAGCGATCATTCAGAGCCTGACTTCTGTTACTAGGCACTGTCTGGATTTTAAACTTGTCAATGTTTTTAATACAGCGAAACTTATGGGAGACATAGGTAACCTGGGTGGAGAAATTTAATATGGGCAATGTATACATGGATTTTTTCTATATATGGCTGTAGTCCAGAAATTGAACATATCTGGACTTGTATAACCATTTGCTCTAAAATGCCTTTGAATGGATATATGTTCTCAAATGTCTTTGGGTGGACATTCGCTCTCAAATGCCTTTTTATGGACATTCGTTCTGAAATGCCTTTGAATGGACATTTGCTCTCAAATGCCTTTGGATGGTCATTCGCTCTCAAATGCCTTTCGATGGACATTAGCTCTCAAATGCCTTTGGATGGGCATTGGTTCTCAAATGCCTTTGGATGGACATTGGCTCTGAAATGCCTTTCGATGGACATTAGCTCTCAAATGCCTTTGGATGGTCATTCGCTCTCAAATGTCTTTAGATGGCCATTTGTCCTCAAATGCCTTTGAATGGACATTGGCTCTCAAATGCCTTTGGATGGATATTCGCACTCAAATGTTAGGATGGACATTGGCTCTCAAATGTCTTTGGATGGCCATTCGCTCTCAAATGTCGTTGGATGGCCATTTGTCCTCAAATGCCTTTGAATGGACAATTGCTCTCAAATGGCTTTTTAAAGACATTCGCTCTGAAATGCCTTTGAATGGACATTGGCTCACAAATGCCTTTCGATGGACATTCGTTCTCAAATGTATAAGGATGGCTATTTGCTCTCAAATGCCTTTGGATGGCTATTTGCTCTCAAATGCCTTTGGATGGACATTGGCTCTCAAATGCATTTGGATGGACATTCGCTCTCAAATGTCTTATTATGGCTATTTGCTCTCAAATGCCTTTGGATGGACAGGGCTCTCAAATACCTTTAGATGGACATTGGCTCTCAAATGCCATTGGATGGACATTGGCTCTCAAATGCCTTTAGATGGACATTGGCTCTCAAATTCATTTAGATGGACATTCGCTCTCAAATGTCTTAGGATGGCCATTCGCTCTCAAATGCCTTTAAATACCCATTCGCTCTCAAATGTATTTGGATGGCCATTCGCTCTCAAATGCGATTAAATAAATAAATAAATGTCGTCCGATGGCCATTTGCTCTCAAATGTCATCGAAATGGAAATATGGTCCATTCACGGCTATGTATGGTCCCTATCCAATGCTTATTGCCCATCCAGGGCCCCATATGGCCATTACATGTCCAAATAGAAAATAACCACCTCTTATATGAAAATTTTAACGCTTTTTATTCACAATTATTGTATAGGTCATTTTTTACCCTCCATTAATTTTTCGGGTCACACTGGTTGAAAAACAATAAATTACGGTGTTTTTAAGGTATAATTGTTGCAATTATTGTGAACTTTCTCAAACATTCATTAGCTGAGGTATACCAGTTCGCAAACTTCTCATACAATCTAGAAGAATATCACAATTTTGAATAAAATTTGTTATATTTTGTCTTATTATTATAATTGCAGAGCTTAGAAAACTTATTTCGAAAAAGGAAAAGTTCTCAGACTTAATTACTCCATATTTATTGCAGATTATATTGCTGACATTTTACTAATTGCTGATAATGACCAGAAGATGGATCATGTAATGATGGAATTAATTACCGGCGATGGGCATTTAGCTTGTAATTTTCAAAATGCTTCCGAAAGTTAAGTACTGAACATTTAAAACATTTACATGAATATTAAATTGTAGTGTTGTGTTCAAATAGAGATGCAGAGTTAGAAAATTCTAGATTCCATATTACAAATAAGTTTTACGAACTTACATAAGTTCAACTAAGTTGCCTAATTTCATTCAGTTCAGTACATCCTATAGCAGTGTACATGTATTTATTTACCTTTTAGCATCGTGTGTATACTTTCGAACTGACCACTTCTTATAAAGCCAATTAACACTTTCAGATGCAAATTAACTTCTGACGTAATATTAACACGGGTCTTATTTATCGAAGCTAAAAGCTAATTATTGCATAATTTAATAAATATCGTGAATTAGATCAAGATCTATCTAGGTAAGTCTGTACTACACTTGGTTTGCGCATTAAATTTATCCGTGAAGGACGACAGCTTATAAAGTTTTGAACATTTCAGTCCAATTAATTGTTCTAAGCCCAGTGCAAACTTCCTGGCAACGCTCAGCTTAGCAAATAACTATTCTCGAGCGGAATTTCAGTATTATTATTCCAAATCATGCATGTTCGATGTGGATCAACTGGACTGAAGGTAATCTTAGTCCATAGCAACAATCAACAGAACGTATTGACTGAACGATGAATTCGACAAACACAATGTTTGCGTGAACTCGAATATTTTGTCTTGTTTACAGTCCAAATGATAGTTTCCGTTATTCCGTTATAAATTAATTATAGACCGAAAAAATATTCGGATATGTTGTTTGTTTAATGCGTACATTCGTGAAATCATTTATTATGCCGGTTTCTACAGTTGATTGGTTGATCGGATCAGGATCTTATGTAGTTTGTAAAACTCAAACATCCACATTTTATAAATGTAATTGGCAATTAAAATTAAAATTTTGCAAGCACAGGATTGACTGCTAGAAAGTGGCTTGAATACAACATGTTTATTAAGATGAACCCTGGGTGAAAAAATCGTATATTTATAAGCTTACCACTCTCGATCTTCCGCTTTAAGCCTAGAATATGCTAGCACTAACCATTGTCCGAACTTGGCCTAAGCCCTACTCGAAGCTCTTGAGTTAATTTCACCCTAGTGTGAACCCAAATATGAAAGATCATCCATACTAATTAGTTCGAACAATAGGTCTTCAACCTATTTCGGTCTCATACAATTTTGTTTACAGTGTACAGTAACAGAATGTATAAATATAATTCATAACTTGCCCCAATAAACCCAATTCACTTCTACTGGCCAGCCCATATTAACGTGACCCTTGACAATATCCATGCAGCTATATAGGAGGGTCTCATATGACAATAACATAAACGCAAATATTCACATGTGCACTTTCTGCTTCGCATCATGCCCTCTCCAGGGACCAAACTACAACGGACAAGCCCGCGTAACGTGAAACTGACCACACTTTAATTTGCAACATGTCGAACAAGATTGGCGGGCCCTGCATTATGTCGAGCATGCAAGCGTACTTCTAGATAATCGAATTAATAATTGGACAGGGAAATGTGGACTCACCATCGAATCTTCCGCGGCATTGAATTCCACTTTTTTGACCCTTTCAATTTCAGACAGCTCGTCTAGTTCCTCCAACTGAGACGTAATTTCCTCCTCTTCGGGATGTTTCCCTCTTTGTTGAAATACCCCATTGCCTGGCACAAAATCTGTAAGGCACAATAGAATACAATCACATTAATCAAAAATCGATATTTTCATGCATTCTAGAAATGATGTGGTACAACATGCACATAGAGACTCGAATTTGAAATTTTCAAGACCATCCATCTTTGATGTTATTTGCAATAACACATTTGAATTTGAATAAGTAGTCTTGCAATATTTGATCGATCTCAAAACATTTCCAATCGGACTGCATATTTACCGTAAAATGTGGATACTTTGGGACAGGGGTAGTAACTTTAGGCCAATCATCGTTTTGCCCAGTTGGAATGTCTGAAGTGGATTTCAGTGGGGCTTTTTTAGTTAATTATAAAGAATTACTGTTCCGTCATATTTTTGTGACTTTTCAAAATTCTAAATTCAGCATATTTGTAATTTCGACCACTTTTATTTTGACACCTGCTCTTTTTTTTTTTTTTTTTTTTTTTTTTTTTAATTAATGTCGTCAAAAATAATCTCAAGAGGAAACAGGTCAATATTGTGGTTCCTAAACGACTTCACTACTACCCATATGAATATCAAATATTTATACGTTAAACTATAGGCTAAGTTAGACAAAACCCAAACATATGGGTGGGGTAATTTGAGAATGACCAAAACTTAAGTTTCTGCAATTTTGATCATCTGACAATCTTTATGGAACATTCACTTTGTGAGTAAATGAACTCCATACATGGACATTAAACGGCATATATGGCCCTAGATTTTTTACAAAATATGTGGAAAGTATCGAGTATAGACATATATATGAGGCATGTTTGGTCCTATATAAGTTTTTCGCAAGGGATATGCCTTGAACAATGCACTGGCCCAAAGTTACCCACATGATGGGTAGATGGGATTCTAGATGGGATCTAGAAATTGACTAGAATATCACTTCACCTGTTAATCAGAGAGTAAAACTGATGCCATATTCAGAAAGTGGAGGGTTGATTCTAATTGAAGTCATAATTATGGAGCAGTTTTTAAGAATTTTAAAAATTGTAGTTCTATAAATTGTGTTGTTTGTTGATTTTTAACGTTGGCCTATTTCTGCATGAACCGAGGGCTAAACACCAACGCCAGGGGATGAGCCTTCAACACCTACCTGGGAATTTAGCCTACGAGGAGGGGACTTCCACCCCCTTTCGAGGGGTCTTTAACGCGCAACAATCAACACGGGACCTCGGTTTAAACTCTCGTCCGAAAAAGCCGCCACTTAGGTAATTTCTTCCATCCGTAAAAATTTCCACCGACTTCGACCTGGGAGCGAACCCAGCATCTTAGGATCGACAAATTGTGTTGTAGAGCATTTGATGATTGCATAGTGTGCCGAAACGTTGTGCTACAGTAATACAAATATTGGTTCTAATGCACTATCTCGTCCCTGTATGTGGTCAATAAAACATTGATTTTTTTTCTAGAGATATTGACGTTTAAAAATTGGACATCGCAAGTAAAAAGGCTGCTCGTTATCTGTACACCAAAGATTCCAACTGGTAAAGCACGACCAAACATTGGGGAAAACTGTCTCCTGAAAAGTGTTCCTCTCTCATAACCATCTGGGATGAATGACGACAGTAATGATACTCATCATTTAGATGCAAGAAACACGAAATGGAAGCAGCAAATGTGGAGAAGAGATCTAAGGTCCCAGACTGCAGTGCGCGTGGATGGCTTCCCCGATGGATGCCCCTGCCGGGAATGAAATTCGTCTGTTGGGTTCGTTTTAATTAAATTTGCTTCAGGAATAACATGCCGCAGTGGGAGCATCCAACTCTGCCTGATCATGTCGCGTACAAGACAGGCAGTCATCCAGGCAACCCAGGTGTAGATTAATGGCGGCAATAGAACGCTTCACTTGACTGCCGCTTCCTTCTCCCCAAGTGCCAACGTTTTTCTACGAGTCAGATCTGAGGGGAAGTTCCCAATAGCCAGCATTTGACATTTCACTGAATTGAGGGAATGGAAGACACGCTTCCATCATTCGGGGAAAGTCCCTCGCGAACTGTTTAACCAGATATGCGAAGTTTTCCGCATTTCAAACGATGTGGATTATAATTTTAAATCGTCGCCAAAGCTGGTCTTGTGCTGTTATTCCGTGTGTTGCTCTCAAGTGGCAACCGGGACAATGAATTGCACGAATGCACTTGAGTTTATTCTTCCCAGGTTTATAAACAAAAAACATAAGCACAATACAGTTTATTGGACACATGGTATCTACACTGTGAGTCATAAAAAAGTAGAACCCAGTATAAAAAATCACAACTTCGTGAAAAATCATTCGATTTAAGTGAAATTTGGCACGCACATGGAACGATAGGGTAGGAACAAAATGTATAATAAAATCTGCTCAAAATATTCTCCGGTGGCATTTACACAAGCCCGGAGTTTAACGCGCCATTCTTTGATTGACGAATCGATTATTTACACGCTGGTCGATTTCAATCCAAGTATTCTCAAAAAATGAAACAAAAAATCGAGATTTGTCTCATGTCCCGAAGAAGTTTTTTGTTCCCACACTATTGTTCTATGTAAGTGTCAAATTTCATTGAAATCGAAGAATTTTTCACGAAGTTATAAGTTTTTTATAGGGTTCTTCTTTTTTATGACTCACAGTGAACGTCGATGATATGTTTGGCCAGATCGTAAACAGAACAAGATCTCAAGATATGGCCAACTTTTAATTAGTCACAAACGATAAGGGTAGTGAACGTTATGCCAATCATAGCAATAATTGAAAAAAAAAACATACATTGTACATGTCTATAGTCTTGCTTTTGTGAATTAACATTAATTTCATACTGGCCCGGCATTTTTAAATAAAATCAAACATGCAAGAGTTTTGATATATTGTGTTTAGCACCCTTGATCTTATAAATGAATGCTGGAGTTATACAGTTTGTATAAACACAGTCACTATACAGCAATGATTGTCTTCCAAGCATAAAAAAATTCCTCATTGATATCTTTTATTCTGGCTTTAACTTTCAACCCTTATCTAAGTAATCCCACATCGGCAGCATATTACATTTAGAACACACAACCATCACCTGTGCTTGTCTATGACATGTAGTCATTCGCAAACTATATTTTGCAGGAGTAACTTATAGATTAAGCTTACGAATTATCGGTGGCACGAACCCATCTTGATCAATTCGTAATCTTTAAATCACTTTTTAAACGTGAACAGGTAGCTTACGGTTGTGTGATCTGTTTGAATAAAGGCTAAAGGTATTGCTAGCAAGCAAAAGCTGCTTGTCAAGTTTTCCACAAACAACACTAACTACAGTAAACGAAACGGAACAATCAGAAAACGCCAACAGCTTGTCAAGAATTCGGAGTTCAACTGTTCAATTTTCTGGTCGCACATCCATGTATATCTGTAAAGCAGAGTGACTCTCTCTATGGATTCTAAATCTGTCAATAAAATGATCACGATCCGATCACCAGCTGTGTGCATAACATTTCCTTCAACGTACAGCTTCAGAATACTGAAAGTTGCAGTTTTGTCATCACTGGATTGGGAAACGACCGCAATGCTACATGCATCTAGCACACCATAAACTTAAATCAAATGAATTACAAGAAATCATTTACAATATCAGTAATTTATATTGCATAATTTCTGAAGTTTTGTTCATGTATGTCTTTTAACGACTTTTTAAAATCATAAACTGTTTCATAAGGTTAAGAACATGAATTCAACATGTAATACTGATAATATGCATGTACTATACATGTATTATTATTAATTTAACTAATAAGATGTATAGGGGTAAAGGACTAGGATACAAACAACTTTAATGTAGCATTATACGATCAAATACCTAAGTATACATTTTTTATGGATATGGCCAACTTTAGATTTGGCAAAAAAAAATCAAAAGGTAAAATCCTTAATGCAAGGCTTTTAAAACATTATTATGATATTACATAGATGGAACATTGATTTCCATACCTTGCCATATGTACATTTTATAAGAATTGTGCTTCCAAGTATACCATTGAAATACATGTTACAAATGTATTATGACAAATACATATTAATGGATGACACAAGTGAAATTAAAAAAATAATAATACTGATGCAGGAAAATATTGTAGACATATATACCTTAGCATCGTTTAACAGTCCATTAATATTTAAGTTCTAACTATGACACTATGGAGCACCATGAAATATGAAACACCAATTCCCCAGTCCAATGAACCCCACGTGTGCTATTAAGAGATTCACAACTGGTAAGTTTCCAGGTTACTATAAACTTTGATGGCAATGTTTGAGGGTTTTTTGACGAAGATTTGTTGCTCCTTTTCTGTCATTTAATAAATATGAACAAATGTTGTAGATTAACCCTACCTTAGCAGCTACTGACACTAAATGTCTGTCATGGAATTCCTATAGTCAGTTGCCGTATCAGTTGCCTGTTCTCAATGCTCTCCAAATCGTCAATGTCAGAATTAGAGCAAAAACAAGTGGGCCATATAATAAAGGACTCAATTTGTAATTCACCACTTCACATAAATTAAATTCACTTCCGGAATAACTTAGCAAAATCGGGCTACATGCAATTCAGTCAGAATTTTATCTCCCAACTTTTTTATTCAATATCTTCATAAGTAAATGCATCTTTGGTTTACTTGTGGTTTGTTTTAAATGTCAAACAGATCATAATTATAAGTTTCCAACTTTGCTTGCACAAATTTTCTCATAAAAATCAAAAAACTTAATACAAAATATTAGGTGTATTCCTTTGTAGCATCTTTTATAAACTTTTAACACGCACTAGGTTCTGACAATATGATGGCATTATATTGCCCCATGTGATCTATTGTGATCTAGGGGATATCCATGTACAGTTTTGTTTGAATAACAGATGAGGCCGTAACAAATCTGCTACCAGGGCCCTATTCCACAAAAATGTACAAGTGACAAGTATATGAAGTTGTAAATTATGGAGTTTTAGTATGACAATCGACCAATAATCTCAGCAACTTGTAAATTATTAGTAATTAAATGTGTACAAGTCATGTCACAAAAGTGCAAGTCTAAGGTGAGAAGAAAATGGCGTCTCGAGAAAATAAAATGCTACTTCTCTGTGCTATTGAAACTAGAAAGGGCATAATTTTTGGTAAATTTAGCAGCAATTTGTCAAAACAGATAAAGTGATCTTCACTGTCACTGGACCACATGTTTATTCACTTAAAAACTTCTATCCCTATTCCAAATGCTTCCTAATACTTAATTTACAAGTAATCATTTGCCTATAACAAATTCACTACAAGTTACAAGCCATTTGCTAATAGCAATCAATACCTTTTTTGGAACAGAACACTTGTAAACTGACAAGATTTGCTTGTAACTTGCAAGGTATGGTCTAACAAATTACAATTGTACAAATATTATCTGTGGAACACAACAACTTGTACTTTTTGCACAAGTATCACTCCATACCCCTACAAGTACAAGACCACACTTTTGAGGAATAGGGCCCAGGTCTCTGCTGAAGTAGATCTGGCATTAGTTTTCCTGCAATTTCGTTATGTCATGCTCTTTGCAGAGCATACTAGCAGAATAACAAAAATCGTTCCTACGAATATCTTTCATCTCCAAGACTCCAAACGTCTGCCATCGAAAAATTTCGGTTTGACAATTACGATGGAAAACTAATTAACTGTTTAGGAATAAATGCCATTACAAATCGATTATTAATGGCCTCCTCATTTTGTAGCCATAATTGCACTGGTGCTTTAGCTCATAATAAGATTAAACAATTATTGCGAAGCACTTTGCATTGGATCAAATTTGATAACAAACCTGGGGCAGAGAGATATGTTGGAACAATACCGAGCAAGCCCAGATTCGCAAGGAAGCCTCCACATCCTTGCGAAGAGTCTCGTCGCCATTCTCGACACCATAGCAACAGCATCGCAGATCCTTTGGGCTAGTCCAATAGCCTTCAAATCGCGAGGGATACAATGTTTTCCTGGTGGGACTCATCAATAGAATATGCCTGCAGGTTTACAGGGAGTCCCTTAATGTTATTCAATTTACTTTAATCTAAGCTGTAACATCAAATTCACGCATGCATGCAGCGAGTCCTCTGGGGAGAAAAGCGATTCGCCGAGTTCAATAATAAATAATGTAAGTAAGGCGATCCCCTGCCAGTTACCAGTTCAACCATCGATATTAAACTAAAAACAAGCAGGTGTATTCGATTTTCCGCTGCAAAAGTACATGAATGCCGCAATGAACGTGGGCAGGTAATAATAACTCAACGCCCACGTGATCTGAACATGTAATTCCTAACATCTGATGTTGTTCGAGGCATGCTGTTCATAAGAATCTATCAGCAACTAACCAATCCTCCATGGAATCGACAAAAAACTTAGCTATATAATTGAAGAGCGAACATTATGTTTTTTGTTGACAAAAAACCCAACTTTGTCAACACAATTCCAAAGTGGAATAGGGCCAAACATGTCGTCTATAAAGTGAAATTAGACCAGCTATTGGTCAGTACCACACTTGTTATTGTACTTTATATTACAAAATGACTCGCACATTGAACATTTTCGTATCAATAATTCAACAAGTCAATTTATGCAAATTATTTTGTATGATGATGATGATGTGTGATTTCTCCCTCACAGTCTCTAAACATCTTCAAAAAGACCTACAACGATTTACAATATGGCATTTCTAAAACATTCTTAGTGTGGTCCATTAAGGCCCATGCTACAGTTGGTCAAAAAAACTGCAGCTCAGGCTTTGCCTCTTCTAAGCTGCATCTTAAGTTTAAGCTAAATCTTGAGATGACACCCTGCCACAGTTGCAGAGTCTCACATTTGGATGTGTTGAGCTCGTCTTGGCAATTTCTCTGTGCAGCTGTGGTATGTATCTGGGACATGACACAAAACTCAGACTCAAGCTCATGCGATTTGAGCAACTGTGGTACGGGGGTAAGAGTATACTTGAAATGGTCCATACACAACTGTACGTTATGTATATGGCACATGTGAGTATGTGACCAATTTCTAAATTTGTGGTAAAGACGATCAGTGAGGGATTCCAATTTGGCGTAAGTTCTTAAATTTATGTAAATACAGTGGAGCTATATTGCTTTCAATGCTGTAACAAATTGCTATATCCACATACTCTTGTATGTTACTATCTATATATGAAAACTGCTTAATATAAATATATATTCTGAAGAATTCTGTCTTGCGTTGAACATTTTATTCATATGAAATGAAAAGACTGTTCTCGTTCGTCAAAATGCTTCGAAGCATACTTTTCATTCAATATTTTTCCCAGTTTCATGCATTTCACTCAACAATATTGGACATTCAGCAAAAATGTGCGTCAACTAGCAAGAATCCACTTATGTTTCCTCGTCTGGTATAGCATTGCATTAGATAAAAGAACTCCAAATTTGGCACCAGTACGGAAATGAATAAAAATTGATCTCCAATGTCTCTATAATCAATGCAGCTCGATGTTGCTGGAAGTCGTCCAAATTCTTCATGCTAAAAATTCATCATGAAGGAATCCATACGCAGAAATATATACTATAAGAGGATGGTAACAATGGCTATGTTATAGTCTAGTACGTGGACTACTTAATGTTCATCAGGTCATCTTGCCAATTTCAAGACAACTGCAGAATATCAGAGATTGTCTATTCACTCTATTGAGTGTCAATAAGGCTTGCTTCATAACTCAAATTGTAATTTGAAATTTAAAAGTGACTGAAAAATTGGCACAAAAAGTCATTGTTGCCATGATATTCGAATTACTAAACTTTTCCTATTATGTCATTGCAGGCAGTTTTTTTCAGAGGATACAAAGGAATCCACCTGAAAGTGAATACCCATTAAGTCAAGCCCATTAAGGTAGGAGTCGAAGGGTAGTTAAGACTACAATTCATACTGTGATTCATGTCAGATTCGATTTTGGGTCTCAAGAGTATAACATCACATGTTCTAGTTTTCAAAATACATTAAGTGAGAGCACCAGTACATCGACTCTTATAAAATACAAAATATAATGCAAGTATAATACTTGAAAAATATTCCACTTTTTCTAAATTAAAATGTTCACTATTAGAACATTAATTTAAGAAAGCTCATCGTTGCAAATGACGCCTTTTTAAGCCTGGTCTACACCAAGACGTACATTGTACGTATATGTACACGTTTTTACAAACATATGTATGCAAAAAAGTTTGCCCTCCGGGTTTGTTTCTGTCGCCATTTTGTAAATATATGTAGATATCAAAATTGTACACATATTAAAGACTTTATAGCTGTTCAATTTTGACATTTACATACATTTACAAAATGACGGCTGAAGAAAACCCAGAGGGCAAACTTTTCTGCATATGTTTGTAAAAACGTGTTTATACGTACAATGAACGTCTTGGTGGAGACCCGGCTTTAAGAAATTATCATGGATTTAAGTTGGTAAGTACATAAAAGGCAAGTCGCTAATAAGGAAATTATAATATAGCGAGGTAAAATTACATGTACAGTGCATCTTCAAAATTAAAGAACACATAAGAGGTACAAGTATTAAAAAATGTTATTTAAATAATAATGCGTTTAGAATGTTTGGATGACATATTCGTCTTTATTTCTACATTACTTTATTATTATTTGATTACTTAAATTTTATATTCTAAGAATGATATTTGTTCGTTCGACGAACTTTTCTTCAAATGTACTTTTTTATACTCTCTAAAGTGCTTCCATGGTAGTTTACATAAACGCATACAGTCTGCAAGATTTATGGGCGGAAATTTAATAATTCAAAATGCTGATTTTGTGACTTCTAGCGTCATCAACCAACAGACAAATAAAGGTGCTCAGGGAGTTGTAGTTTTGAAGTTGACCCTTTGATATCAAATGGATCTACTGGAGTTAGCAGTCTTCCGCCATGTCGAGCAAACCTAAAGTAAGTTTACGTTCCACTAATCTTTCACCAGTTTAACAAACACAAAAATTAAGTCAATAAATTCAGCTCAGCGATCTGGATCAGGCTATAGGGCCTACGAACAATTCTTTTGTTTACCGCAGGACTCCAAATGTAAATATCGACATTAAGGTCAGATTTCGTTTTGACAGAAAGTGATTTGGCTATAATTCGGTTTAGGTAAATTTTTCAAATTGTCTGAAAACGTCGATTTTTGGGTTTTCGAGGGTCGTAAACATCAAGAGAATGTTGAAAATAGGCGCGGAAGTCAATTTGTTCAGTTAGGTTAGGTACAAATCGTACAAATTGGTTTCCGCGTTTATTTTCGACTTTCTCATGATGTTTCTCACCGTCAAAAAACCTAAAATCGGCGTTTTCCGAAAATTTTACAAATTTACCTATAATGAATTATGGTCAACATGGACGATCGCCGCCATGTTGGGAGGTCGCATTCGATATTGCGCTAGGTTAATATATGCATTTTTTCAACCT
>JAQGBW010001752.1:0-23518 GCA_034698625.1 Julus scanicus | reverse complement strand
GCCAAGCAGTGAATATAACTGTTTTTAGCAGTGTGAAATGTTCTTACCCTGCGTGTGTCGCGAACGCAGTATTGGCCAACCCCCCAACGTCGTCCCCGATGTCTTTTACGTTGTAGCAACAGTAGTCGCAGAAGTTGCAAATTCAGCTGAAGCTCATCCAAGTCATCACTCAGAGATGGCATGATCCTTAAAATAGCATATGCTCAAGATTAAAAAACGATACAGATGATCGATCAGATGATTTATAAACATTATTATCGATCATGTGTATCGTTTTAAAGATATTTTAGCAATTAAATCAAGAATTTCTAATAATTAATAGGTTGTTAAAATGTTTTAAACTTTAAGAGCGTGTTATTTTCCTATGTTTTGATGGGGACCCTGGTGGAAAAAAACAATAGAGATTTTTATTGTTATTTGGCCCATTGTTTTCTATTGGTTTTATTGGCTTAAATTGTTTTGTATTGGTATCAACATTAATTTCTATTGGTTTTATTGGTTTAAATTGTTTTCTATGGTTTTCTATTGTTCAGTCAATACAGCTAAACCATAGAAGCCAATAGAAGTCAATACAGGAACCATAGAAAAGAATTAAAATTAATAAAGTGGCCAAATAGAGATTTCTATTGGTTTCTATTGCTTTTTTCACCAGGGGAAAGAACAAATTTTACAACTAAAACACTGATGATGAAAGGGGATCTATTGTATTGGGGGTGGATGTTTTATTTCCTTACACTGACGTGTTTATTAATTGTGATTTATAAATTCTTTATTATCAACATTTTATTTATATATATTACCTAAATTAATCGTTTTATTGAAATGTAGAGTAGTATGATAGTAGTATGATAGTAGGTATAGATACCAGATACATAGATCAATAGTAGTAGTGTATAGACTGGCTAGTAGCGCCACCTAGCGACAGAAAATATTTGGGGGATTTGACGGCGCTTTAGCTAGCAGGCGTTTGGACGTTAAGACGTCGGTCGGTCCATTGTGAACCACACTTCAACCGTCGTCAAACTGTGTGACGTTTTTCTGCAAATAATTAAGCTCCGCCTCGCCCGACGGACGACGTTGGGCGATGCATTGTGAACCAGGCATAAGTAATATATGGGATGGGACAGAATATAGGCATTGGAAAGCAAAAATTTATCAGTCACTTTTAATACAGATGGCATTCCTGTCTTTGCCAGTTCCAAATCAAGTCTTTGGCCAATTCTGTTCACCATCAACGAAATGTCATTCCCACTTAGACGGAAGCACACATTAGTGGCGGGACTATGGTTTGGAGAGGGCAAACCAAAATTTAGTACATTTTTCCAGCCTTTTGTCGACAGATATGCACATTAGCAACAAATAGAATAAGTTGGTGCTACAAAATAGTATCATATCAATCTTTAATTCACTTCATTGTTGTTGTTATGGATTCTGTTGCTAGATGTGCTGTTCAAGGCCTAACACAATTTAACGGAAAGTTTAGGTGTAACTGGTGCCTTATTAAAACCAAATGTGTTGATCACAGACAAGTGTATATCCCAGAATCCCCTTTGCCAAAATGCCAAAACATGAATAACTACCTGGAACATTTAAAAGGTAAAGAATTGGGTGTTCTTAATCTCTCACCTTTGGTAAACATTCGCAACTCTGATGTTATGCATAACATATGCTTAGGTGTAGTAAAAAATTCACTCACAACTGGCTTGACTTGCAAAACCATGCAGAGCCTTATTATTTACGGTTACAGCAAGATGAAATTAATCAAAGTTTACAAAATGTCAGGGTGCCAAATGAGGTTGTTCGAACTTCAGGTCAATTACTTGAAGGAAATTTTGGAAAGCTAATAAATGGTGAGCATGGCACTTTATTGCACCTATTGTTCTCCATGGCATTTTACCCAACAAGTTTCTCAATCATTTTTAAAAAATAGCCTCTACTGTCTTCATTATTTTGAGTGATACAATTAATTAAACTGATCTAAAAAACATTAATTTGTTATAAGCAGAATTTGTTTATGACACCTTAAGTTTCTATGGTGAAGTCTGGTGCACATATAATTACATATACTCATGCTTATTGCAAAGTGTACAGAAGAATTTGGACCAATAAGAACACTTCTGCTTTCATATTTGAATCTTACAATGGTAGGCTGCTGCAATACTTTAATGGTACCAGATGTGTTCTGCAACAAATATCCTAAAGGTTGTTTTAAAAATTCATGTTCAAAATGTTTGCTTTACAATATTTTATTAAATAAGAAGGAGGCTATCAACATGTCAAAATCTGGTCATGTAACTTTAATTATCTTTCAAAAATACTATGTTTTTGATATGAAATTAAAGTCAATGATTTACAATTATTGTGGTGAATCTGTAACTGATGCTCGACTTTACTTACGTTGTGTAATCAATGGACAGTCATTTTCCACTGCAAATAGGACCACAAAAACACGAGTTAATTCATATGCTCTAGATGTTCAGAACAATCTTTTTCATAAGCAGCAGTTCTTATCCATATCATTGCAACATTCACACATGTGTCTTGCAATTGCTAAACCTTGTAGATTTAAAGATTCTGGAATAACATCCTATTGCATTGCAATTGAAGAAGTTAACAATGAGAGCATCATTGATCTCAATTCCATTGTATGTGTGAAATTTTTGACACTTCTTCATGATAACTCTACATTTTGTGTTAGACTACCAACTTTAGTTTGGAGGTGATAATTTATTGTTTTTTTCCTAATGTAATGTTATTTAAATGTAAACTTTCACTGAATAAAAATACCTTGTTTTAACATGTAAATACTCCGTGTGGAACACATTTATTCCAAGAAACAACGTGCGACCATCTTCAGAGAACGAGAGCTACCTGCGATCCATCTTTTCTAGCAAGAACTCCAAATTTATGAACTTCTAATAGAGGCTTTTCCTGATTCCATAAGAGACAGACTTAAAAATTCATGGACATTGCATGGACATTTAGGGCATGCTTAAACTGAGAAAGGAGTGTTAGGGTTTTTGTGCGGAAAGCTTTATGTAGAGAATACATGTTTCCTCTTCATAAAAAGTTCTGCAGAAAATGTTATACATAAAAGCAAAATTATATGCATAAAATTTTCTTCATAATTTTTTATGTAGAGGAAACATGTATTTTTCTGTATAGCTTTTTTATGCAGAAAATAATATGCATAAATGCTGAAATTTCTGCATAACATTTTCTGCAGAATTTTTTATGCAGAATTATTTATGGCTAATTTTTTCTGCACAATTCTGCAACTTTTTTCACATTGGGTAGATCAGAACGTCTAATAGAGAAAGCGCATGAAATCTTGCAGCAAACCCAAAGCGTAAGATTTACAGCGGATGGTACCGAGGCGTCACATGATGTTTATAATTTTGGCATAGCATAAAGCTCCGCTGTGAATGCCCGCTCTGACTTTGCTTCACCGCATTACAAAATCCAAAGTGGAAGGTTCACAACCGCTGCTAATGCCACTGTATGACGCAATTGACTATGGCGTAGCAGCAAGTACTGCTGTGACCATTCGCGACAGCTTTGCATTACTGCATTGCGTCGAAAATGATTTGGGCATAGATTTCTACTTCGTTAGCTTGCTCACCACACATCATAATTTATAGTTTAATTTTTTAATTTGAGCAATGACTAGGATAAATTTTTTAAAAAAAATTGTAAATTCCAGGAATGAGTGAACATATAACATAGTAGAAATTGAGTGGAATTTTTGGTTTGTTTTCTGCTACACATAATAGATACAAAATTCTAAATTATATAGTATGGTAAAAAAACATAAATGATACAATTAAGACATTGCTGTATAAAGTTTGCCACGGGCTTAGCAGTTGTTACTTTGAAAGATATCACTATCATTATCTATTTCTATAACAATAAATTGTTGCAATGCTACCGTACCCTTGTGTCACCACAATGGGTTTCTTCCTATCTCCTGTGTTACCAAGATCTGGCGATATTTTTGAGACGTAACGTTAAACCCCTTTTTACCAAACCTGGCAACATTACGATCAGGGTTCCTCGAAGGGATCCTAAGCCGGGGATCCCTTCGCCCAAGTCTAGGTACGGACTCTTTGTCTCAAGCCCCTAACGCTAATAAAATAAATCTCAAGTTTTAATACCCAAAACATGCAACCAGCTGATAATGTATAGACGCGGTTACACACCTTACACCACACACCAGCGTACACTAGGTACCTTACCCAAGACCACCTACTTGCAAGGCCCCAAGAGATTATTCCCAACGGTTGTTGGAAAGAGGCCTAAGGTCCCTTTAAGTCCTTGCCTTCCTGGACGATTTAGGACAATGGTTCTTTCCCTGGTCCAAGCTCGGTCTGCAACGTCCTCAACACGCAGCTCCCAACTCCTTGGATTTCAACAAACTTCCTAGACACCAAGATCTCTGGAAGTAGGTAATAATTACCCCTACACTATTCCCTAATTAATTAGGCACCTTCCACGCACAGGTTGGGCCACTAGGCCTCGCGGTCTCGCGTTCTCGCTGCCTGTACCAAATGGACTCGCGTTGTTTGCCGTTTCGTACGCCATTTCGTCCGCGGTAGAGTTCCCTAAACTTTCTGGACTTCCACGCAAGATATTAGCACTGACAGCACACTCTGTAAATCCGTTGGCACCGAGCACAATCGCATTTTTACAAATGGTGATGTTGTCGCTGGAAGCTTCGTGAACAAAGGAGCTGAAACCACCTCTCCAGCCACAATCCACTTGCGCCATCTCGCCATTCGCCTGTACGCTCATGAGCGATTCAGGGTTTAAGCATGCGATTGTGCTTTTGCTACGTGCCACTTTACGCGTTCCACGTTTTTTAAACAGGCGCAATCGCAAGCGCGAACAACGTAATCCCAAGTTGGTGCTTTTGCTCCCTGCCCTTTCAGATTGGGGCATTCTTGCCAAACGGCGACATTTAAAATATTTACTATAGTGCAGTATAATTCTTCTTCTCCAGATTTCTTCTCTAAATTCAGGATTTTCCGCACTTGCTTCACTCTGGCCGCTGTTTGAGGTTTCTTCCACGCATGTCACTCCACAAATATCTGCCTATTCCATATTGCAATTCCTTTCCCAAATTTTCGAACTAACACTTGATTCAACCTTTCCCACCAAACTAAGTGTTTTCTTGGATTTATCCAACAACTGTCTATTTTGGGGCGTCTTCAAATTGATTATTGATGGGTCAGTATTGCAACTTGTGAGATAAACATCATTGGTCATTGCCCTGGGCCCTACCCCTCAAGTCTGTTTCCTTTGATGATAAGACATCCCAGCCCCAGGCAATAAACCTCTTTTATGGCTACTGTAACATGATATGCCTGGGTGCGTTTTTGTGCTATTTTTTTGGGAATATCCACAAAAATAAAGTTGACCTTCAACCAAGGTCTAACACGACGATAGCCCACATATTCAGTTAACAGGTGGTCTACAGGCTGGACGCCACCATTATTGTACAATAAGGGGTCAAAGATGTCCTGATAACGGGGGGCCTATTCTAATGGCAACCTTTTCTGTTTTAAATACCTAGCCGCAGTAATCACCTTATAAATAGTGATTTTATGTCTATTTGCTTTTAAAGGACTTAGCTGATCCGATTCCTCTTCCTGAGCGAAATGGACCAGGGCCAACTTGTTGCAAGCATAATAGCATTGCCTAGGGTCTGAAATTCCTTGCTGTACGACATAATGGTACGCAAGATTCGCGATAAATAAAAATACCTCTCCATTTTCCATTTCAAAGAAATTGAATCTGGCGGGTTTCCTAATACCCCTCCCAGATCGTGACACGCGAACTGCATCCTGGAAAGCAGCGACCCCTTGCGAGGGTGCTTCAAACATGGACTCAGGCAGCATATTTGAATTATGAAAAGCATGGGGTGTGCCATAATTATACGTTTGCTCACCTGGCACAGGGAGTAATGCGTCACCAGCATCCTCACTAAAGCTCATGTTCTTAATCTTTTCAGAATCGAATTCTATGGCACCAGGGACGTCCACGAACGGTTCATCTGACTGGGAAATGTCATCATCGTCAATATTCTCTGCAGGTAGCGTGTCAGGATTTTCATCATTAGAGACATCGTCAAGGTCAGTACTGTCATTATTTTTACTAACCCTTTTAGCAGGTCGACCACGTTTTCTGCGCCTCAATAACGGTTCCAGAGGCGCACCAATGTCATTGTTTGCTGAAAACTTCCTCAATTCACTCTCATTAAATACCCCTAGAATAGAATTACGCGAGGGATCCCCAATTTCATAGGAGTTAGGACTCAAAACCTGGCAAATAGTGTTAGATCCATTGCGACGGGGTGCAAGTTTAGCTGAAAAATGTTTGTCTTTCACGCTGTGTACATGGGTTTTGACCAAAACCAAATTAACCACTATAAACTTCCCTCCCACAACACCCTCATTGTGTTGACGTCTACAATCATCCTGGGCTAATTCTAGGTTTGACTGGACTTCCAATAATATGGCGGAAATGTCCTCTAACCAAGGAGTCAAACCCGTCTTGTTGAAGCCAGCATCATGCAACAACTCGTTAAACTGCAAGAGATTGTCACTGGGTGCCCTTCCAATGCGGCCAAATTCAAGGAAAAATGGGGATTGACCCATGGTCGAATTTACCCTAGTATTCATAGCCCATCGAATGGCAGGTAGATGTACATCCCACTTAGTGTAATGTCCCAGTACGGCAAATGCTATTTTTGCTTTCAAATACAGATGTTTGCGCTCAATGGGATTGGCCTGAGGGTGAAAACTGGCTACCCTCTGTACCTCAAAACCAATGGTGGTTGCAGCCTCCTGCAGTATTCCAGATATAAACTGGGGCCCATTGTCACACCGGACAATCTTGTGTGTCCCATACTGCAAGCAAATTTCATTAATAAGTAATTCGATAAGCGTTTCAGCTAAAGTATCTGTTAGGGGAAACAGTTCCACATAGCCTGTGGTGATATTACTCACAGAAAAGATACTGGTGAATCTATTTTGGTGTCATGAGTAAGGGTCCTACTAAATCAATACTTAGGGCCTCAAACCATGGCGGAATGGGGGCGCTGGTGTATATCAGCCTTTTTACTGATGACAGTGTCTGGTTTGTATCTTGCGCAGCTTGTACACTTAGAAACGTAATCAGTGATGGGTTTTTCAATCCTGTCCAAAAATAATTCTCGCGAATATGGGAATAGGTGCCTTGCACCCCTTGGTGACCGGCTTCATTCAACGAATTGTTCCACGACATCACTCTTTTCTGCAGCCCATTGGGTATAACCAATTTTGGTTCATCTGGTTTGATAAATTCCAGGTGTCTACACAAAATACCGTCCAAAACAACGAACCCACGCATCAAGTACGTCCGGGCATCCACTGCATCTGCCGTATCCACAGATTATAATGCCTTGACAATCCCATTTATGAGAGGGTCATCTACCTGGAATTGTCTAAACTCTTCCTTAGTGATAGGTTTCTCATCAGAGAGAAAATGGTGGATTAATACTACTGGTTCGGGAGTTGATTCCGAATCTTTGCCCGTCGGTCGCAACATTTAGTCAGCGAGGACATTCCAATTTTCTTAAATTTATTCCACCTCGAACACATAGTTTTAAACACCTAGGGTTCATCATGCCAACCTGCCTTGGGGGTTGTTTAACGAGATTAACCACCGTAAGGGCTTATGGTCAGTGTGGACCACAAAAGCTTCGCAGAGCTTTTGCTTCAGTAGATTGAATGCAACACAGCACCTGTCATCGAACTTGAATTCCACATCTTTTTCAATAAAGCATATAATGGGGCAGCAATGTGAGATAACTGGGGAATAAACTTGCCAAACCACCGACAAGCACCCACGAACGACTTCAGCTCAGTTACATTCCTTGAATTGCTTAAATCAAGTAGGTCCCCCACCTTTTTCCTGTTAGGGCCAATCCCTTCTTTAGAGATATGGTGTCCCAAAAAATCTACATTGTCACTGAAAAAAGTACCCTTGCGTCTTTTCAACCAAAAAGTTATGTCGTGTGATCAGACTCAGTATTCGGTCCAGATCTTTGAGATGCTTATCAAAATTTTTAGCAGCCACGATTAGGTCGTCCTGGTAAACCCTATGTACAACGTCTAATAATTCTGACATCATGCCTTCCACGACACGTTGGCAATGCGTGGAAAAATTCCGCGCTCCCATCGGCATTCAAGTGTACGCCGTGGTCCAAATGGTGTTACAATTGCAAACAACTTCTGACATGCCGGATCCATCGGTATCTGCCAGTAACAGTTGGTTAAATCCATCGTTGACATATAGGGATTCCCTTTTATTTCAGCAAGAATGCTGTTCATTCGGGGAATTGGATAGTTGTCAGGCACGGTATAACGGTTCAATGCTCTGAAATCCCTAACCAATTGCATCTCCGTGCTACTATCATTCTTGGGAACAAGAAATGACGGTGCAGCCCACTCCGAGGACACAGGACTCAGATAACCTTTTTGAACTATCATGGCAATTTTCTCCTTCATGTGTTCCTTCCTTCTAGGGGAATAGTTGTACAGCTGCACAAAACACTGCTTAGCCTCGGGGAACAGCTTGATGACTTGAGGTGCCACTTTCGCAGCCCTGACTGGCTCCTGGAAAACCTTTTTATGCTTAATAAGTAGGAGATTCACGGCACGCCGTTGATCGGGAGTTAAATGAATCCTTTTATCGGGCAGGAAAACAATATTTTCTTCAGTAATCTCCTCAGTTTTCTGCAAATATTTCCTATCCACTCCCTCGACTTTAGGCATGGTCTCCACCACATTTATGGTAAAAACATTCAACCCGTCACTGAATCTCTACTTCTGGGTCCCAAAATCAATCACAATTTTGGTCATGCTAAAAAAATCATTCCCCAGGATGAGTTTCAGGTCCTTTTAAGCAGGGACAAACATAATAGGCACGATAAAGTCTCTACATCCGACGGTCACCTTGACTGGGGCATGATACGCCACCGTATCACGTATCTCCACCCCATTGATGGTAAAACCATTCAACTCGCCACTGAATCTCTACTTCTGGGTCCCAAAATCAATCACAATTTTGGCCATGCTAAGCAAATCATTCTCCAGGATGAGTTTCAGGTCCTTATAAGCCGGGACAAACATAATGGGCACGATGAAGTCTCTTCCTCGAACGGTCACCTTGACTGGGGCATGATACGCCACCGTATCACGCTTCTTAGCATCAGCCATCAGGATACTTCGTTTTTCCTTGGTAAAATTAACCTTTTCCTAACAAGCTGGCGGAATAACGTCTTCACTCCTTGCGAGGAATTAGATCCTCCATCCAGAAGTCCGGTGGTCTTTACACCACCCGCGTCAACCTTAAAGTGGATCAGCTTAATCTGAGGCTTCTGTAAGAATTTAGACATTTAGGGAAGTACAGCGTGTTGCCTAGCCGCAACTTTAAGTTACCCTTACCCTTACAGGATCGGTATTTGTTTTGTTGTTAGACTAGACCGCTAGACCACACTTCTTATCTAGCACACGTGTATTTGGTACGTCCCACCTGTCCGCAAACGTACCAATGGGTCGGCTTATCCTTAGGTTTCCGCTTGTTTTTCACGACAGTTGTAGTCTCCTTTATGGGTTTAACCCCACTAGTTGCATTCGTCTTGTCTTTCGCACGACTTCCTCCTCTGTGGTTTTGCCCACGTGAACGCTGAGTTCCCTCACCAGGTTTGTCAACATTCGGGGCAACAACCTTTGTCTTATTGGTGACTGCAGGATTCTAAACCGGAAACCGGTCCCTTCCTCCGTTACTTTCCCTGAATATCTCTCTGCGCAAGCCGTTCCTTATAACCAGGGTCCTTCTCGGGCCAACGGGCCAAAAGCTTGAGTTCTGCTTCAGCAGCTTGGACTGCAGTGGACATCTCAGTAACTGTTGCGAAAGAATCAGGACCTACCTTGTCCTTTATCCAGGGGTGTAGTCCACCATAAATGGTAGTAATGCGCATGGGCATATCCGGGGGCTTACTCATTCTGCCTATCAAGACTTGTAACGTGGCAATGTACTCGGTGGGTCGCTGGCCCCATCTCTGGCCGGCTTCCATGGCCTGCAGCCATAGGGCACTATCGTCTGCAGGTGTTCCGTACCGATGCAATAATTCGACCTTGGCTTCCTCCTAAGTACGGATTTGACCTTGGTACATAGTGCACCATTCTCTCAAATCTTTGATCAAATATTGGGCTAGGATTGCCACAAAATCTTTCCCAGGAATATCCATGTGAAACAATTTAGTCTCCTTGTTGCTAAGCCACGCTTCTATGTAGTTGTTCCTCTGTACGGTTCCAGCTAAATCATCCTACTGGCACGAGCTGGTCCGGTCTCTTCACTTGGTTTATAATACGTGACCGACTTAGAGGGTGCAGGAATTTCATCTACGACTTTACGGTGAGCCAAACGTTCTTTCTCAACGCGAATACTAGTATCACTGAGCGAACGGGCCCTGACCGAAACTAACTTGGGAACTCTAGGGGTTTCCACCACGATAGGCGTGCTCAAAAGGGGATCCAACAAACTTTCAACGGGAAGTTTGCTCGAGGATGGGGGTCTGGGCGCACTAATTTGCTTCATCTTCGAAATCTTACCAGACTCCGAATCCTTGGCAGAGGTCCCTGCCCACGATCCCTTTCCTTACCTAACTCCTCAAGTTTGAGATTTACTTTTACCAAATCCTCGTACATCTCGTTAAAATCGCGCAATTTTGCATTCTCTGCTCGAATTCCTCAAGGGTCTTAGCCCACTCCTTGTTGGTATTCGCTAACGACTCCTTGTAAGTAGCTTAGGCCTCCTTCATAAATCTCTGAAAGCTAGGACCTGCAGAATCTTCGCCATTTACCTTTACAGGTGTCAGAAAATTATCCTCCAGAACTGTTTCCGACACCAACCCCTCCTCGGAATCAGTGTCACTGGAGTCCTGATCAGCCATTACAAAATTAATAGTAAAAAACCACTTTCTAAAATAAACTCTTCAAGTGACTAATCAGGAACTGTATTTATAATGGATTAGGGGCACAACTGCCTAATCCCTGGCTATCAAATAAGGGTAAAAAATCTAGAAAACACAATCGCTAGATATCAATATAATAACCGGTAAACTCAACCTCAGACTATCCCAGAGACCAAAATATAGGGGCCTAATCGAAACCTTTTAGGAGGTCTCAGGAAAGTCACCTGACCTCACTAACATTTAATAGGAACTCCTACGTTATTTAACCTTCAAAAAAGTCGAAAAAGGCTCCCATTATTCCAAAAATCTGGAATAATGGGAGCAATTCAATAATAAAACTACGGATGTCTCGGAATTTCTCGTGGCATTTTCGAAAATAATGGTTATATAACCATGCATCAGCTTACACCAAATTACGCAACTTCGGTGCCCCACGTTGGGCGCCAAGTGAAAGAATTTGCTATTTTTAATGCAATAAAATGTAGCAATGCTACCATACCCTTGTGTCACCACAATGGGTTTCTCCCTATCTCCTGTGTTACCAAGATCTGGCTACACTTTTGAGACGTTAAGTTAAACCTCTTTTTACCAAACCTGGCAACGTTACGATCAGGGTTCCTCGAAGGGGATCCTAAGCCAGGGATCCCTTCGCCCAAGTCCAGGTACAGACCCCTTGTCTCAAGCCCTTAATGCTAATAAAATAAATCTCAAGTTTAAATACCCTAAACATGCATCTAGCTGATAAAAATAGACGCAGTTACACACCTTACACCACATGCCAGCGTACACTAGGTACCTTACCCAAGACCACCTACCTGCAAGGTCCCCAGAGATTTGATTCCCAACAGTTGTTGGGAAGAGGCCTAAGTTCCCTCTAAGTCCTTGCCTCCCTGACTGATCCAGGACAACGGTTCTTTCCTCGGTCCAAGCTCGGTCTGCAACGTCCTCAACACGCAGCTCCCAACTCCTTGGATTTCTACAAACTCCCAAGACTCCAAGATCTCTGAAAGTAGATATTAATTACCCCCACACTATTCCATAATTAATTAGGCACATGCATGCCAAGTCTCAAGTGAGAGGATCCCTATCACGATTGGAACCACTGTATTTCAGATCATGCCCGAATCAAAAATACCCACAGTTTAGAGAAATAACACCTTCTGATATCATGCTATAGCATTTCCTTAAACTGTACCATATACACATAGTTCTCAGAATAATTGATTAGACACTAGTGAAATTGCATAAATTGGTAATATACGTAAAATAAATTGTCTATAATAACATTTAATTTGACTACAAAATGCTAATTAACAAACAAAAAAGTGATTAAATTGGTGATTTTCTTGTACAAATGATGTAAAATGGAATTTAAAAAAACAATAGAGCTATCCTTTCATCCATTCAGAAGCACATTTTTTTAAAACTGGCAGAATTCAGATCTCTGTTATGGTCAGGTCAATTTTTTGTGTTTGCCGTGATATCTCGGAAATAACGATATGACCTTTGACATACTCTGGTGTTGACCACTGGTAGGTTCACTTTCCGTAAGTTGTTTGCGAGGATCTGCTATCAGCTGGTAATGAATCCAAAACGTGCCCACACATGATATGTTTGCTGAAATTACGATTTTTTTCAAAAAGTTTGCACAAATTGCAATTTTATCAAAAGTTAACTTTATTATTTCAGGTCGATGAACAATTTTTGTATACTCACGTCATGCAGTTAATAAGTAGATTTACGAACAATTTAAACAATGTGACGTATCAATAGGTGATTAGATAGCTAACCACATTTTGGTTATTTTAGATGATGATATGACTGGCATGTAACAGCATTTAGAAATATGCTCATAGTGAAATCTCCTAAGTGTAACTATCATTACGAAATATACTTGTATATGGAAAATGCCGGCAAGCCTTTAGTAAGGCGACCATGTTGGACTTAAAAAAAAATTTTGATTTTTGCTTTCTCATCGTATTTACATAAAATTGAATATGGCGCATTGGTCCAAACATTGCACATATTCACACATCAAGTATTCAGTTAAATATTGTGTAAATTTTAACGAAACAATCTGTTAATTTGACTGAAATATTGTATGGATTTTGGCCAAATATTCGGTTAATTTAAGTCAAATGTTGGGAAAATTTTAGCTAAATTTTTGATCAATTTAAGTGAAATATTGATTGAATATTAGCCAAATATTCTGTTAATTTTAGATAAATATAGGGTAAATTTTAGTTGAATATTCAGTCAATTTCAGTCAAATATTGGGACAACTTTAGCCAAATATTAGGACAATTTAAGTAAAATGTTAGGAAAATTTTCGCCAAGTTTTCGATCAATTTAAGTGAAATATTGAATGAATATTAGCCAAATTCGCCAAAATCGCCTTCTTGCTCACATAAATGTAACAAATCTCATCATTGAGAATATTTATTTTCAATCGTTATCTTTGAATTTGGATATTTTTTATAGTTAAATTCAGAAAACTTAAATCACTGTTTAAGAAATGAAAGATTTCTGGTTTAAGTAGTTTTTTAAGCCTATGAAGTATTTTTCCTAAACCCACTGGTGTCGTTTCCAATGATTTAATTTCTTAGATCATTGAAAACAGGAGAAGGGAAACGATTTATCTTAATTAAACAATTTTCCGAGAGACGTTAAGACGAAACTAGTCAAGTAATTTTTTGTTTTGTTTTCACCTCATAATAAAGTGTGTATTGTAATATTATGACAAATTAAGTTGTCAATGTGCTGTTCTTTATAATAATCCTGCAAAGTGCAAGTTTGAAGCATTGATGTTAAAAGTTAACTAGATTTTTTGAAATTGGTGAATTGATTGTTAATTTAGATTATGGTTGTTATTAAATTTATTTAAGGTACTGAGTGTTCTGATTGCAACCTTACTAAGTCCTAGATCCTAAGGTTTAGATCCTAAGGACCCGTGAGGTCAGTCGTCAGATTGGAATTTTTCAATTAAAAACCTATGGATCTAGGGTTGGAAAATAATAATAAATTAACTAATTAAAAATAATTAATTTTTATGAGAGATAATATAAATTTTATGAATATCTCATTCGGTATATATTATTTTATATTTCCAACCCTAGATCCATAGGTTTTTAATTAGAATATATAGTTGAAAATTTTTGAACATTTCCAATCGGACAACTGACCTCACGGGTCAACAGGGCCTTAAGATCAGTTGAATCCAGCTGTATTGGAATCATCTTTTAAGACCTTTTCAATGAGGTATCATACATTAAAATCAGCATCTGGCACCTCGGGTACTTAACTTAATTGCAAGTTCAAAATTGGTGACAAATATATAAATAACCAAAAAAAATTTTAAATTTCAAGACGGAGACAAAGATATAAAAAAAATCCCTTGTCATTGCCATAATAAAAAAGTTTAAAAAAATTCTAAGTCCCACATGGTCGCCTACGTACATGACAGTGAAGCCCCACATGGTCGCCTTACTAAAGGCTTCCCCACTATTTAAAATAAAGGACATCAAAGATACATACTCAGATTTGTATTTTTTTTTTTGTTTTGTTTACTATGTACCCATAGTTACTTTTCTACATAGTCACCCAACACTTGCAAACACTAATCTGAACGTGTAATCAAAGTTTCCATACCTGTGTGGTAAAAATCCTCCCCAGCATCTTTCAACCACATCATATAACTGCTTATTTGACTTCTTCATCGATTTGGAACCTTCTTCCTCTGAGAAGGAAATTGAGTGAGTCACTAAGGAGTTTCTGGGGAAGTTAAACAACATCCACCATACAGACCAGATTTATCCCCTTGTGATTACCATTTGTTTGGAAAAATGAAAAACGACCTCGGAGGAAGAAGGTTCCAAACCGATGATGAAGTCAAAGAAGCAGTTATGATGTGGTTGAAAGACACTGGAGCGGATTTTTACGCGTGTATGGAAAATTAAAGTAACAATGGGTACGTAGTAAACAAATAAAAATACAAATCCGAGTATGTATCTTTGATGTCCTTTATTTTAAATAGTGGTACTAATTTTTTATCCGCCCTCATATATAATACTATATACAAGTGCGTCCATATGTATCCATACATGTATGTGGCCATACATAGCTAATAACATAAAATACAATTTACAGGATTACGTACAGCACGACCATAAATATTAATTGTAGATTATGTTTTCTGTAATGGGCTACGTCATAAAATTCCGTAGATGGTATCAACAAATGTTTTCAGGCATACGAGTATGTAGAATATGGCAGATGTTCCCATATACAATATTTTTACTAAGGCACTCATTAAATGCTTATGAAGTCTCAGAGTTGGTATATATATACACACGTGTTTTCTACACTATAAAAACATGTAAAATGAACTTTAAAAAGAAAGCAATGCCCTCATGTCTGAATATGGGATGAAATGTCAAGTGCAGTGTGTGGCATCACAATATGCGAGTACCAGTGCTAAAATTAATTACCTTGAGTGGAAAAACCATATATGGCAAATATAGGGCCATAAAGGTTGCCAAAGTTATGGAGAATACATGGACATAACGTTTCCAGACATTTGGAAACTGATATATTGTCATATATAATTTTTCCATCAAAGTACATGTTCCTAAAACTCTTGCAAAACAGTGGTCAAGAGCATTCCTGAACTGTCGTGAATCTTTTGATCCATGGAAGGACGTTGGCTATCCTCGTGTAAACGCCGTAGTAGCCAGGTCTGGCACATCCATTGCCCCAAGACACAATACCAAGCTGGACCACTTTGCTACCAATTTTCATAACCATCGGTCCTCCAGAATCCCCCTTGAAAACAGATATTTCACATAAACTTTTGAGTTATTTTCAAAGAAGTTGCATTGGTGTTTGCCTTACTTGACAAGAATCTTTGCCACCACGCCGAAGTCCTGCGCAGAGCATGTTTTCCGTTATATCTCGAAAATGACGATATGACCTTTGACATACTCGGGTGTTGACCACTGGTACGTTCACTTTCCGTAAGCTGTTCGAAGATCTGCTATCAGCTATAGTTATGGATAAGGACAAGAGTTAACACTGCTATACTTTCCAGTTGCATGGAATTGACTTTCCAATTCGGACATGTATGGTCAAACATTAAAAATATATTTGCATGAGAGACTGCCAGGGGAGCATTGAGACATTACTAAAACCTTTTTTGTGCATTCAATAATTGTACTACTGATCTGAAATTATAAGGATGTGTGGTTTAACTAAGTGACTGACTATGAAAATGTTATGAAGCGAATTTTAAGCGTTTCAAAACATTTATGAATTCTCATTTTATTCTACTCGATCCTATAGGGTAAAGTGAGACACTTCATGAATTAGACAAAATTATATGTAGAAAGATGTATTTGTATTTATCATTGTTAGACTAAAAACGTATTGAGTTGCAACTGACATATGCCGAAATGAATTTATTATATACTTTAAAAAGGTAACATCACTGCGAGTTTCATCGTTCCGGGTAAAATCGATCAATTTAAATATTTTCGACTCATTTTCATCATTTAGCTATGTTAGACATACAAAATAATAATTGTAAATTAAAATTTAAAGCTTGTTAAGTGATTGTATCTCCCCTTGTACCAAAATCATTCGTCTCATTTTACCCCACACGGAGATTTACCATAGAAACTTAAATTGCATCAAAGGCATCAACATGCAACTAAAATTGTTTATATTTATTTAGCAATAAGATATGCATTAATTGGCAACAGATAGAATATCTACCACAAAATATTCAGGTAAAAATAATAATAATTTTTCTAAGAAAAAATTGTCGTTTTGAGACACAAAAACCAACTGTTCAAAATTTCACAAATCTGTTACACCATCTGTTTGCTGAACTTTGCTACATGGTTTATTACATACATGCCACATCGAACAGAAATGCATTTAAAATACAGATTAAGACACCGAAAATGCATTTCTAAAAATGTATTTAAAAATGCGTTTGGAAATACATTTTGAAATGCATTTTTTAATGTATTTCTAAAAATGCCTTTACAAATGTATTTCAAAATACATTCAAAATACATTTTGAAATGCATTTCAGTGTCTCAATCTATATGTATTTTGAAATGCATCCACAATAAAACTATTTAACAATGGCACTGTCTCATTTTACCCATTGTCTCAATGCTCCCCAGTCTCCCCTACATTATATGCTAATTTATACCCATGCATATATATATGACATATTTGTCTTACAATAAACCATGCAGTATATCCATTTACGGATATATAACATGTGCCATATATAGTTTTTCTACCAGATCGAGTAGTGTAAAAATGCCAAACACCACCAAGTGTTGTTGCAGTTTTCGCAAAATGTGTGGTATTTCACTGGCTTACCTTCCCTTCTTCTCCCCCATCCAATGACAGTGGCTTGTCGTCCATGGAAGCGATTTTTGTTTGACGACAAGCAGATTGGTTGTACAGTAGCAGATATGGTCAATGGCGTAGCCAGTTTTAGAACGGCAACATCGTAGTCGAAGGAATTGAAGTCAAAACCTGCATTTGTCCATACTTGAACCACCCCACGTTCGATTCCCGAATTGAAATCTGTAAGTTTTTGAGTCCCAGACATGACTCGAATGAATGCTGGATTAATGCTGGAAAAGCAAAATTGAGCACAAAGCATTAGTGTCCAAAAGGTTGTTTGTGATATAGGATCAAAAAGCTACAGATGCAGAAATTCTACTTATTATGATAATAAACTATTTCTTTTTCTTGGTATTTACTTTTGGACACAATGTGCAGCTGTCAGCACGTGTTGAGAGTTGATCAGACTTCCTCCACAGAGAAGTTTGCCACTTCTGGATCTCAGCGCTACCTGAAAAAAGAGTTGAGCTTTTATAAAAAAAAAAAACATGCTTTGATCTTTATCCAACTTTACAAACAATAATCTCTAGGAATTTTTTGCTTTCTTATTTTTATCAATGCTGATTTATTCAACTGTAAGGGCATGATGCAGTTGCTTGAGCAAGAGCTATAGTACAATCACCTATCTGGAAACTTTGCCTGCATGGGTTACATTACTTTTTTCAAGGGCTTTAACGTGCTTAGAGCTAGTGTTGCCACAAGGACCTCGGTTCAAACTCTCATCGGAAAGAGGCCCCACTTAGGTACTTTCACCCATCCGAAAGATTCCCAATAGTCATGACTGGGGAGCAAATCCATTCCTTAAGTTAAAGTTCCTGAGGCCATGGCAATCTATCAACTGACATCAAATGAAATATGGGCAAGTGGGATTGGATAGCCAGGCAATGACATTATAACACCGCCATTGGAAAGCTCAGCTAGGGACCCAATTAAGTGCCAAGTGAACAATTTACAGGCTGGCCGCAAAAAAGGAGGACCTTTTTCATAAATTCGTAACTTTTTTGTTTTTTAACCAAAATAATTTCGATTTTGCACAAATATAGGTAACAAACGTACAAACAAAACAGCTATTTCAATTAAATCAATTTGTATTCAAAGTGTCAATTATTGTTTGATCAAGTTCATCCTAAGCGCCCAGAATCTTTCTTTGTTACACTTTTTGTACCAAATTCCCCCAGATATGTGGTATTTTTGGACTTGTGTTCCAGCAAGATGGTGTGGTGCACTAGCACAAACCGCTCGAGACACTGTTCAACTTCTCCATCGAGAGATTCCAGATTTTATACCACCTACCCTTTGGTCACCTAATAGTCCCGATTTGAACCCCGTTGATTATTCCATCCGGGGGAATTTGGTGAAAAAAGTGTTCCGAACAAAGATTAGTGATGTCAAAGAGGTATAAAGCCGGGTCTCCACCAAAACGTACATTGTCCGTATATACACGTTTTTACAAACATATGCAAAAACGTTTGCCCTCCAGGTTTGTTTCAGCCGCCATTTTGTAATTATATGTAAATATCAAAATTGTACAGCTATTAAAGACATTGTTCACATCAAAGTCGGATTCTGGCCGCTTGTGATGAACTTGGTCAAACAGCGCAATCGACTCGTGACTGTGTTTCAGCTGGTTTCCGCAGATGGAGGGTTACGAATTTTGGAATAAGGTTCTCTTTTTTGTGGCCACCCTGTATATGGGACTATGTTATTTCCCATAATTTCCAAATAAGGTAATCTCAAGTAAGCATACAAAATATGGACATAACAGAAAATGACACAAATGAAGATGCATGGTCAGCTATGGACATGGTGCATGGATTGGATTAAATTGTTTCCATGTGTGATGCCTGAATTCTATGTTTGGTATACATTGTAGTCTTGCACGTTTATCATAGTTCCATTATGTTTTTCGAGTGAAAATGTCTTTCTTTTTCTTTTTATTCATCATTGTTTTAATCCAAGGTGCATGAACTTTGGTGGTGGCACGACGAACCACAGTGCGCATGCCTGATGTAGTCATGTGGCATATAAACCCGTCATGTTTGGCAAAAGGTGACATAGGTCAACTCTATTTTTCCTGTCTAGAATCTTTTTTCAGTCAATGACCACCACTAAATTTTAGAAATTGCATCTGCACGTCGTTAAGATAACGGTAGTGTAGCATTCTGATATATAGTCACAATACACATGGGATATAAAGATTGAACGAGTTAATATTCAACGTGTTTTATAGCACTTTAACGAAATTGAGGTTACATTTTATTATTGTTAATTGCAACCTTCCCTTACCCAGAGGCAGCATTTCTGAATTTAGAATGTGCAGTATTTTGGATTCTACTTTGTCACACAAAATAATATATCTTGATAAAAGGTTGGGTTGAACATTGACGAATATAGCGAATATGGGTCATTTAGAAATCTGACCAAGTACAGGTAAAAAATTCACATTGGATGCAATGGACATGTGTGTCTATTCAATACATGATCATACACATATATATGACCTTATACATGTATGCATGTATACTTACATTTAAGGACATTTTGACGATAAATGTAGGTGCCATATTTGTACTTTTTAGAAATCCATTTTATTCCAAATATTTGTTACAATATAATGGAGCCCACTAAACATTTAGCACAAAATATAGAATATCTTAAATATTTTTCACAATATACAGATCATCTTAGATATTTTGCACAATATAGGTACAGAACCTCTTAATATATTGCACAACAAATGGAACAACACATATATTTTATCATAACTGAGCCCCATAAATACCTTGAATAACGTAATGGAACCCGTTAAATATTTTTGAATAACATTGCAACCTCAAATATTTTGAACATATTTTGAATAACAATGGAACCTATTACGTATTTTGTAAAACACAGGGAACCTGATAAATATTTTGTGCAACATTAAGACGCCCATTAATAATTTGCACAACATACACAACGTTTTAAATATTTTGTACATAACGGAAACTCTTAAATATTTCGTAGTTTCATTTCCTTTTGTGCATCGTTGAAGCCTAAATTTTACCTCAAAGAATCCTAGGATTCCGTGGAACACCTGGTCACATACTCACATGGACGTTTTATATAGTTTCCAGAAAGTCTAAAATTCGAAATATACTTAATTGATAGATATATGCTATAAAGCTATATATATATACTTAAGCATAACCCAAGTAAATACTAAGCATGTATATATATCATTTCTGAAACGTCATGCACTTAAGGTATTTTTACATTCAAGGATGATACATGCATGTTTTTACATTTGTAAACCTATAGGAAACGCTATGAATACTTTAAAGCAGTACAAGGGCGTTAATTAATTTGACATGTAGTTCAATTACACCGCTTTACCATATATGGGAATTCCCTGTTTCTTGCTACTTGTCCGCCAACGATTCTTGCTGTAAGAACGCCATCGTCAAACGATGATACTGCAATGATAATGAAGAGAAAAAAACTAATTAGTTCAAATTTCTGAACAATTATTATAACGTTCGCATTATTACACACAAATTTCTATTTTTGGAAATTGCTCAAGCAGTTTACATGTAAGTTTGCGTAACAAGTGAAGTTTGTCTGTGGTGAGGATGAAGGTAACTCTTTTCGGTATTTTGTAGGGTTATTACTCCCTGATATAATTTGGTCAGTAGGCCATGGGAGGCCTGGGGTGTCTTATCATAAGTCATCTCAAACTTTTGCCTCTCTTATGACTCTCTTATTAATTGAACACGTTTTTGGAACTTTCCTTCCGAAATCTTCACAAACTTCCTGCAGTTGTTATTTTTTTAATATGCATCATTTCGCTTATTTCTAAGAGTTGTGTCCACTTTGTCTGCATCGCCACACTGCACATCACTGAGCAAGAACTAATTTCAGAAAATTTTGAACGCTTGCCAGCTAAGTTATTGTGTTATGAAAAGTAGCAAATTGGATGGACATTAATTACGCCAAATTTCGCGTGATTAGACCGTCTGTAAGATGCAATTTTCTGCACGTCATTTGCCAGTTCGTGTTGATGTAACTTCAGAAAATTGTTTAGTTGGCAAATATATGGCTAACGACATGGTTCAATGGACGTTAATCGGTTGTTACCTGACTATATACAAAATACTATATATGGGAAGTATACCGTATATGGACATATCCGTGTACCTATAGTATTTTTGTGATGTTTCCAAATATACAAATATACACGTATTTTTTGCAGTTTTGATTTCTGATCATTGTTGGCCCTGAATGACATATATTGTACAGTAATAGAATTTTATATAAAGAAATAATATCTATTCTTTATTTTCTTGTGAGATTTGTATTTCAAAAGTTTTATAGTTTTAGGAAAACTGTAAATCTTATTTATGTCTTTAGAGGTTTATAAGTAATGAAAATCTGCAGTGCATAGACGCTGCGAATGCTTCAAAGAAGGTTAATTTCAAAATTGTGTCAAAGGCATTATAACTATAGTTACACGTAGTTTAACATAATTAAAAAAAATAACCCTGCTTTCCCTCTCTTGTTATACATTCTTATCGCTGCATTAACATTTGTATTGCTGCACTAACATTGTAACATTTCTTTGTAGTACATATCAGTATTTTGTTGGCGGAAACTTGTGGTTTTACATAACTAGCTGTGTTTTTGTAAGATGTTGGTTATGTTTATCAACAAAATAATTTCTCTGATTTAAGACGTTTTGATGTTTTAGCGAGAAATAAATTGAACATAAACAACGGTTATTTTGTGCTTACAAAAAGTTTCTATCTGATGCATAAATTCATTTTTTCCAAATTAAAATTCCATGCAATGTGTATTCAGTGTACTTTTCGGTGAATGCAGACATCAAAGCTGTCAAGTATTAACTAAAAATGATGTTTGCACTTATAGTGTGATTTTCATAATATGGACAATTTGGCTCTTGACATAACGAAATTCATTTTGAAACTTTATTTTCCAATAACAAAGTGTAGTCGCTAATTTTGGAGGCAGATACAATATTGATTTTTCTTTAGTATATGCACATATGCATGTCTATTGTAAATATGTCACATTTCTACTTAATTTATTCAGTAAATTCTAGAAATCTATGTGTATATCATTTATTGGGGTTTTATATGTTTGGAAGAAAAATATATTCAAGTTTGTTTACTAAAGCATCTATGTCCTTTTTGGTTTTTCTCCTTAGTTTGAGAGCTTTATGAAATGTTTCATAACATTTAAAATGTTGCTTATATGTCTATTTATAACACAAAAGAACAGGTGGAAAATTTAGATTATGATCTTGAATACTTGAATACACATTTGTCACATACATGTATGGTGTGAAAAACTGCAAATTGTTATGAGAGATTACAAGAATACAAATGTAACTGGTTCAGCTGTGAACACGTTTAGTTATTCGCAACAGGTGACCAAAGTTCCTACTGCAAACATTATTTCATGCGTAACAACGATTGTTAAACATGTACAAAGATCCTAGCATATCACAAGCTGTTTCAGCTGCTACAGCTATATTCCTGTAATGGTATCTTTGCCTGAGTTAGACATCTCATATAAGGCATCCTAAATTTCCCAGTATCGTCTGCTCCAAACGTGGCCATTAGCAACAGCAGTGGTGGATTTAATGGAGCAGCAAATGGACAAGTGCCCACTGGGCCTCTGCCTAAATGGACCCCAGTGCTTTCATAAAAAAATGTTATTCAAAGTTTAATAATGTACAGACCCTTAACCCACTGTACCATTTTACCATACATCATATAACTAGGCCAACAGAATCACAAGGGCCAGCAAAAGGGGGAGGGGACGCAACTATTGTACAATTAGCAAAGGTCTGGATTTAAGTTGTGACCTTTCAAACATGTCTATCATGTGGACAGTAAACTGAATTCCGTGTGTGATAGATTATATAAAATTTTTAAAATGGGCCCACTTGTATGTTTGCAAACTGTGTCATATTCCTTAAGGGGGTTTGGTACCCTACATGTATTTCAATGGTAAAATTTGCACTTCACTTCATTTTCAAAATAAAAAAGTTTCAATAAAATTAAAAATGTATAC
>JAQGBW010001751.1:0-23531 GCA_034698625.1 Julus scanicus | reverse complement strand
AGGACAAGGGACAAGTCCTAGCGAAGCTAGGGTTAAATTAGGTTTTAAAAGGGTAGATTAATGTGGATCGCTACAATCTCTTAATTACTATTTCATCACAACTGTGGCTTGAAATTTGTTTTAGTTGTTTAAAATCCCTTGTATAACCTAAGGTTGATGTGGACGTCATTGACATTAGCAACCATACATGGAAATTGTGTATTTTGCCCTACAGGCTATCCGGAAAAAAACATGCTTTTATTATTAATAACCCAGCGGGCCTTGTGTAGCTTTGATCTTTAAATTACTTACAAGACTATCCATCTAATCATTATTCAGTATTCGCAACAGAATCATAACAGATTTAATTAAAAATTTACAGTCACATGAAGACTAAATGGATATGTGATACCCTTTCAGAGAGTTTGGGAAAAGTAAATTACATATGTAAAATTAAATGTTAAAAATGCTGTGTAATTAAAGAAAGTGGCCAAAAAAAGTGATAAATAAGTTACCCTAATTTGCACAAACAAGGTCGGATTTGGCTAGCAATAAAACAACTTATGGGTTTCACTTGGTTTAAGAGGATCACAACCCTATCCTTTTCAATGGGTCAGGCTTGCGACAATACTCACAGTTGAATGAGGAAGGTTTGGTTGGGGGTGAGAATTGGTTGGGGTGGCTTGATGAATTAGCAAGTGCATCATATTGTCGTTTTTCACTTTGAAATGGTAGATTTTTTAAACAGGCAGCATAGGATATAGGCAAGTTGTGAGTGCAAAAATTCAAATAATAATTTAATTTTTTAAAAATCTACTATTTTAGCGTGAAAAATAACACGAACACGACCTTGCTGATTTATAAAGCTATTTTAAACAATTTTAATTTTAACTTGATCTTTTTTTGTTTGACTGTGAGTGTCGTTGCAAACTTTCCCATTGAAAGGGATAGGACTGTAATCCCCTTAAGAAGGGGAGAAAAATGAAAATCGTAATGGCCGTAAAGCGAGGAATGGGTGTACTGTCATTCCTAGATGTAAGTCGCATTTATTTAGGTAATTCCGTGATCCAAACACAAGCTATCCACTTAAGAAATAATTCGAAAAGTTGTATACAACCTAATACATATAGTGTATAAGAGATGTTTAGAAATAAAATGATCAACATCAAATTCCACAAGTCGGAATGCACAGTGCAAAACCTACAGACGTGAGTGAATTGGTTCATTCAATTGAGATTTCAATCATGCGTTATTGTCTCTCGACAATTCAGTGGGATTACAGGTTTACGTGATTTTGAGCTGCCACTTCCGAGAAGATGATCATCCGAAGGGGCGCCACCGAGAAACCTTATTACGTGCCCGAGTCCTCGATGGTCAGTCAACCATAATGTCTCGGCTGTTGAATACAAAAAAACCACAAACATTACTCGGCATCGAATATCTCGTTTTTCGATGCAATCGCCTTTTGCTCACGTGCGTAATAATATATTTCGTGTACATCTTTTATTCATCCATCAATGCACATTTCCGCACTTATGGGCTTGCATCGTCTCAACTGCAGGGCGCCCTAAGCATCTCAAGGGGTAACTTAAGAAACGAAAACTTGTTTGCATCTCATAAGAGCTGATGGTTATTCTTCATCATCATTCACCAGATTGCTTCTGCGTGTATATACATAATGAAAGCACTGCTTTTTTTGTATGCAGAAAGAGGTTTTTTTTAAACAAACTTAGAGATTTTTAGAAATGTTCCAAATAATCGATCTACAAAACATTAAAGATGTATGTAAATGTACTTAAAACGTCTGCGTTTTTGGTTTTTCAGCATAGCAACAATGTTATCATCCATTTGTTTTAATGAAGATGTTTGTGAAATACACAGAGATGAATCTTGTATTCGATCTTGAGTCGGAAATAGAAAATTATAAAGTAATTAACTTATAATTCATAAGTGAAAACTAAATGCCCTAACTTACAAAATAAACTTTTAAAACTTTGAGGCGGGGCGAAAGCCTAAACCTGGCATGTATTTTTTTTTCAAACACAGATGTGGGAAAGTAATACAACTATGCACAATAAAAAAATTGTATTATGATCAACCATATTAAATGAATCAAATAGAGCAATTTTTTTTTAAAAAATTGCCAAGTAGCTTTTTTTAAAAAAAAAAAAAATGTTTTTCAAAACGTGTGTAATTCATTATTTTGATTTGAGGGGGCAGCACGTGTCTTACGATTCATCAGTGAAAGCAGAAAAATTCATTTATTTTAGGCTTTTTATTGAAAATATTCAGATAACAGCTTTTCTACATGGTAGTTCATACTCTACTTAATATTAAATTTCGGAAATATATTGTAAAATATGCGTATTCTTTCGAAAAATATGTGTTTGAAAAAATACATGGCAGGTATAGGACTTGGTTTTGGCTTGTGCACCGCCTTAAGTAACCCTAAGAATAGATATTAGGAAATGCTCACATTTTTACTGGAAATGGATTAAAATTTATTTACACTATAATGCGTTAAAATTTAAAATTATATTGGCAGTGGCACTCAAACCATTCTTAGTAAGACAAACACGTCGAATATTTTCAATTTGTAATGTAACAGAATTTCCATAACTGGAAGATTTAAGAAAAAATGTGAGGTGGTGAGGCATTCTGGTCCACCCTGTATACATAACCACATTTGATCTACATGGTATTGTTCTATCCTGATATTTGTTATTAATTTAGTTGTATTTTTTTACCTTTAAGTTCACAAATATGTACCAAAATTTTACATCTAAATTCTGAAAAGCTAACCAGCCACTATAAATTTAAAATAAAAGTTTGTGTATTCTGGTGTGCTAAAAGAAAGATTTTCTATCTCGTTTTTATCAGTTTAATATCATTGTACACGTACAGTATGAAGAATCAACTCATTCTACTGCATGTGTGTTAATGTTATTCAAATTTCTTTTCCCTGCGTACAATTTCCTCGTATCACGTACAGCATAATAATTACCTTGTCCTCAAGGTATTTACGATACATGTATTCACCATTATACTCCGAGGAAGAATCAATAAAAGTTCAACACAAGTTTGCTACATGTGGAACTGTATGCCTACAGAAGAAAATGTCCATATTCTGTATGGTCTTGGATTTTTAAAAAAACTTTGAATTTCTGGTAACAATAGTAATCCATAATGAACTCGCGGTACACAGCATCAAAAAAAGAAGTACGTTGCTTGGGAAACCAAATATTCAGCCTATACATTTGCATGCCAGTCTAACATTTACCTTAAGTACGAATTATAGACAAATTTCCTTAAATGTATACTTATTGGAAACCAAATATTCAGCCTATACATTTGCATGCCAGTCTAACATTTACCTTAAGTACGAATTATAGACAAATTTCCTTAAATGTATACTTATTGTAAACCTAACAACTAAACAATGACTAAGTTGTGTGACAGCATATAAATTACATTTTAGCTGCATGTCTAGAATTGTTATAATGCCTTCATCAGATGCCTATGTTGAATTTTATAACAGTTAAACCACTTTATGATGGAAGCAATACATTTCTTCGTTTCTGCAAAAAGTACGTCTTGCCAAATGTACTCTGTGAGTCATAAAAACGTAGAACCCAATAAAAAAATCACAACTTCGTGAAAAATGCTTTGATTTAAATAAAATTTGGCACTTACATAGAACAATAGTGTATGAACAAAATTGAATTATGAAATGCGCTCAAAATGTTCTCCGGTAGCCTTTACACAAGCCCGGAGTCTAACGCGCCATTCTTTGATTGACGAATCGATTATACGGTGGTAGAGTTCCATCCAAGTTTTCTTAATTCGTAATTTCAAGTCTTTGATATTATTAATCTTCCATTTGTAAGCCTCTTCCTGGAAAACTCCCCAAATTTTATAGTCTACTGGATTCAAGTCCAGACTGTTTGGTGGCCAGGGGTTAGGTTTGATAACTTTGACGTTTCCCGTTGCAGAAGTTCAACTGTGTCTCGAGCTTGTTGAAAAATGAAAAATCCGAGATTTGTCGCATATACGGAAGACGTTTTTTTGTTACTACACTATTGTTCTATGTAAGTGCCAAATTTCATTTAAATCTAATCATTTTTCACAAAGTTGTGATTTTTTATTATTGAGTTCTACTTTTTTATGACTCACAGTGTACAGCGCGCATCAATAGGAATTCTTGAATGGTTCCTATAACATATGATGTAAATGGTTTTGACAATTGTGAGCCTAGGCAAATCCTTTGATTGCTGGCACTGACTTTCTCTGCATGGGGTCTGACTGTGCTATTTTCAAATGGAATTTTGAGGTTGGTTCACTGTATGCAGTTGCAATTAAATGTTTAGGATTTCCATCTCTAAACCGTTTTGTCTCGTCAGATTATTTTCAGAAGCACGTGGCAACCAATGACGTCATGTTTACAATCGACATTTTTTCTCAACTCGTCATCAGAAAAGAACAGGGAAGATAAATGGCTGATGAATGCATTTTTAAAAAATGTACAGTAGGGAATCACAATTTGTGTGGACAAGTTGTTTTGTGTATTGCTCACGACTTGGAACCTATGTTAAAATGAATAAATCTCCCTAAAGTAATAATGAATAATTTGTATTGGCACCAATGATTGTCTACTGATGAACCTGTCTAAACTCATATCTTCAGGTTCTACTGAATTGATAAATTTAATAGCTTTTTAAAAATTATAAACATTAAAATGTTAAATAGTCAGTTAGAAAACATAAATTTTGATCGAAATTCAATTAAAACTTAAATGTACATTAAATAATTTCATTCTAAAAAGTGTGACCTGTTGTGCATTATTTGAACTAGAGTTAAAATACCACCGAATTATAGTGTTATATAACCTTCTTATTTTGTTTCACTGAATATTCTTATTAGTTTGTTTAGAATTCTATCACTATAATAAGACTATTGGTATGGGAATTAAACTAGTCTTCCAAAGGCAGAAGAAACAAATGATAAGCTTTACGTAACTCATAGAACTACTTTAATCTTATTTTTTGTCGTATATAATTCATAAATAAATCCATTAACATATGAAATCCTTTCACCGTCTTGCATAAACATTTCAGTCATATTGGCAAATTATATAAAAGGAAAACTCTGTATATCTTTGGACAAAAAAAAAATGCGCAAATGCGGAGTTAATTTGGCGATGACGACTCTGCGAGATGCCAGATGTTAGTTCAATTTTTTTCAAATGATGAGATTCTTCCCATGAGATATATTATGTTAAATTATTCAAATACTTTACTGCGCAAAAGTACTCCACCTGGAACAAGTTTAGAGTTGGCTACATTTTTTAAACTAACTACATTGATCAAAAATTGTTTATCGTGGCTAATATTATATCATTTTTATTTGGTTAGTTCTTGAAAAATTGATCAACACTGTTTCACTATTCTTGCATGTTTAATTATCAATTTGTGGTATATGGTGAACGACCTAGCATCTTTACCTATAAGCGATTTATAGCAAGTATTATACTAGGAGTACTCAAACGAAATTTTCACTTGGGCAGTTAGGCTATCAGCATTTGGCTCACATATAGTGCACATACGCATTCGATTCAAGCAGCTCTGTCAAGGTCCACAAGTTGTGTCTTTTGTGAAATGGGCACAAATGCAGCATGCATGCACAGGCTTGCCAAGATAGACTGCAAGAACAAATTAAGGCTTACTACAAGCAGGTCCCAACTGTAACAAGTCTTCAATAGATGGCGCTGAAAATCACCGGCTAGGGGTGGAGCATTATGACTTACAACTGCAATGACTTCCCTATGTTTTCCCAACATTTCTGTTTGTAAAATGTAGTAACTCCAAAGCACAACTTTACCTAATCCAGCTTAGACATTTGCTGACCACTTTCCTTGGTTTTATAGTAGCTTTTTTGGAAAATGGTCGATTTTTGAAACAAAACTGAGACCCCCAGGAGATGACGTCTATGTTTTATCAAAGGATAAAGTTTGAGTATATTATTTTTACATTTTTTGAAGTAAATTTACTACCATAAAATGTGGAGACCTTAAACCATGCAGCTTTTGGCAAATTCTCAACTTTGAAAATTTGTTCATTAAAACTGTTCTTAAAAGTGCGATTTTGTCCATGATAAAAACGCAATTTTTCAAAGGTGAGATTTTTTTGGTTTAGAAATACAATTTTTCTCCGTTAAAAGTGCAATTTATCTATGGTAAAAGCGCAATGTTTCTTGCATTAAAAGTGCAATTTTTTGGTTTAGAAATACATTTTTTCTGCTTTCAAGGTGTCATTTTCTATGGTAATTAACACAATTTTTTGAAGGTAAAGAACCAAGTTTTCTATGATAAAATGGAATAAATATTCCTGTCCCATATGAAAATGTTTCTGCAGAATTATGCACAATCGGCATAAAATGTTCTGCAGAAAATCATGTGGAATTCTGCAGAAATTTGGTCCCTTTTTATGCATAAACTTTTCTGCACAAATATGTCTGCATACCTACACCAAAAAAAATGGTTCAAGAGGGAAGCAAACCTGGAATCATTTAATATGGTTGATCACAGTACAATTTTTTTATTGGACAAATTTGTATTAATTTGGCCACATTTGTCCATGAAAAAAATACATGGCAGGTATAGGGTTTGGATTTTGCTTGTGCATCCCGGCCCTTAATAAAGTTAAAACCATTTCTTTTCTTTTTTTCCAGCATTTCTACAAGCCCCATTGCAGTAGGTCCAGCCAATTAGAAGGTGTCATTTTAAAAATTGGGTCAGCACTTGTACAATGGCCACAATTAACTGGTTAAGAGGGATTACAACCCTATCCTTTTCAAAGGGTTGGAGACGATACTCACAGTTGAATGAGGGAGGTTTAGGTGGGGATGAGAATTGTTTGGGGATGTCATGATGGAATAGCAAGGGGCTCTGCTTGTCGTTTTTCACTTTGAAATGGTAGATTTTTTAAAACACAACTTTGAAAAATATCCGTTATGTGGCAGCATGATAATTTAATTATTTTTAACGTGAAAAATGACACCAACATTACCTTGCTGATTTATACAGCTTTTTTAAACGATTTTTATTTTTATTCAATCATTTTTTGTTTGACTGCGAGTGTCTTTGCAATTTTACCCAATGAAAAGGATAGGATTGTAATCCCCCTTGAACTGCAGACATGTGCGAAATGTTGGGGTCTGTTAATATGGTGTCTAATATCAATCACGTAGTATATCTGAAAACATGGTAGCCAAGGACATTGGTGTTTTATGATTGTTTGTGTTAAGGTTGTGTGGTCGATTACTTTAACACCCAAACGACCTTAGGGCATATCGTGGTCGTAGTAGTGAGAAACAAGGAAATAGGAAGAAGTGGAAATGTTTGGAAATTACTGTGGGAAATAAGACCCAGATTTCGAATCCAGGTCTCCACATGCCCCTGGCCATGTTACTCACCAACAAACAAGTATTTCCTAGATAACTGTGATTCAGACACGTTTTCACTCAAGCAACCTGCATTACGGAATCAATATGTCTTTAATTAGAAAAGAGTACCTAGCTGTGTGTGAGCTTTCAGACGTTTTATTGGTTTACAGTTGGCTTCAGTTTGCCAGTCTTATTAACAGTCTGGAAAGTCAACTAATTAACCACGCATGACCTTACTGTACATTGCTGTTGCTTAAAACATCAATGTCTGCGAAATTCTAAACGAATTATTTTAAGTCTCTTAAGAGAAGTACCTTGCAATCGGAAATCGGGTAGTGAACTGTGATATACCACTTTTAGCAAAGGTCATTGGTCATTGGTCATTAGATTAGTTGAAATGTATACTTTGGGTTCAATTTCCACATTTTAGCACTCAATACAAAAGTTACCAAAGTTTTGCTTGAAAAGGCACATTATCATCTATACTTTTGGTCAATGTGATGGTGTATTTGATGAAAACAAGGATATTATGCTTTTCCAAACAATGATAAAATTCTCCTGCGGGTTGTTGTTCTTTAAAGTCCTGGATGTATTTCTTGTCTTTAGGCAATATTATTCCATTTCGCATTTGCGTCAGACATCAATTTTATACTTGTTTGTTCGAAACATTAATACAAACAGGCAACACATACACACAATCACCAAAACTTAGGGCATGTGGCAAGTCATATATCCAATGTACTAAAATATACTTTTTAGTGTTACTGGATATTATCTCAATTCTTTTTTTTTAAATAATTTTCTTTCCTTTTTAATGTCTTCCTGTATGCAGTTTATCAAAAACTTATGGAACATTGTCAGATGAAAAACTTAATTATGAAACAATTTCTATTACAAAGTGACAGGATTTGTTTGAATATAGGATCAAACTGATAGCAGAACCAAACTTAATTTCAATGACGTCAACAGAAAATTTTCATTGACTTTTTTCATGTCTTTCTGAATATAAAAATGTAATCAAAATTTGTCAGAATATTAACTTAATTATGGTACAATTTTAGATACAAAATATGATTGCGTTTACTTGAAAATAAAATAGCTTAACCAACCTTCATTCCAGTGACGCCCAGTCAGTTCTTAATTTTCTTATTTAAATGAATTCCTCCATCACTATATCATAAATTCATGTAAAATTGTACGAACATTTAGTAAAAAAATAGTACAGCGTACAAACCAATTTCATTCATTAGAATGAAAGTTTTCATTAAAAATCAGTTTACTTAAATAATCTAATAATTATTTCTAAATAAGGAAGCATCATTATCTACATATTTACTAAACATGTGTATTATAAAAAATATAAATATTAGAGAAAAAAATTTGCGAATTCTGAACATATGAAAGATGCCAAAAAAATAATTTCCATATGGAAAAAAAACACTTTCTATATCATTACTGTATAATTTATGTTTCTTTGCAAAGTTAATTTAAATGCATCATATACATAGCTGATGAATGTAATCATGTGCTGCAAAGCAAATTATGCTATATTCTAATGATGATATATTAACATTTACCGGTTATGAAACTGGCTTTGATATCTCATGTTTTTAATTACATTTTCACAAAGATTGTAACTTAATGCTTGCCTTGGATAACCAATTCTAATTTCAACTTCCTTGCATCGCAACAATTCGTCCTCGTTGTTATCTAATCTTTGCATTTTTTTCCTAACGAATATGATGCCGATTTGTACAGTGTGTAGTTTTAAAAATCTTATTATATCAGCAGCATGACCTTACTTTGACAGTAATTATTGTTTGTCTTATGCAGACTTCATCTTTCTAAGCCTGATAACAACAAACGTTATTCTCGCATTGGAGTGTTTTAGGTTAAAATTATAATGTATCAAGAACTCTTTCAAAATAATTCAGGATGATTAGATAGAAAATTTTTCTAGCCCCACCTCCAACTGTATGTATTGTTGTATTTTGCATACAGCTAAGTGGTCATTCAAAAAATGTGTTGGACCATACAAGGGTCCATCTTATAAATTTCCAAGCACCCGCCTAGTTACTAATTCTACAACATTTTTCCAGATTTTTCTACTTTATAAAAATGTCCTGCCTTCTAAGGGAAATTCCAACATAAAATTGGTGTTTATAACACAAAGTTAGACACAATTCCAGACTTTCCCGAGGTTTTAAAAATTTAAGTACAATTGGGACTGGGGACACATTTCTTCTGGTGTCTATTTCCCCTTTCACTGACCTATAAAACTAAATTAAAAAGAAAATCCAAAAACTGAAAAATACCATGGTGTCCACATGACAGCACCCAGCAGACATTCTCTCCTACCCCCCTCTTGAGGACGTCTTTTCTGAATAGCCCCTAACCTCATAAATATATTTTTTGTTACAACTGTTATTTTTAAAATATGCCTTTGATTTGCTTGTGAAATATTGGTAACAAACTTACAAAATGTTACAGTGTTGCATTGTATGGGTCAAACATTTTTTAAAAGTGGCCATGACATATCTAGAACTCAGATGTATCATAATAAGTCTGTGGGTGTTATAGTCAGTAACAAGCGGAAATGAAATGCCAGTAACGCCCAACTATGATGCAACTTGTCAGTATATTGGCCACTATGGATGTGGTGAGACAACGCCCAAATTATTTCGAGTAGCTTAGCTCAATGGCTTCCTTTCTTATAGTGCCCAATTAATTTTTTTTTGAAACATAACCTACGCACATAATTTCCTGGAGTAATATGAAGAAATAAGCCACACTAGGTAAAACTTTTACTTGAAAAGGAAATGGCATTTAACAGCCATTGAACCATGAGTGCTCATAATTATCAGGTAAATTAGGGAATCCAACACTCACAATACGCATATAAAAACGTTTCAAGAGAACCTAATGAAAATAGACTAAAAAGAGCAAACCGGAAATTATGTATCCCCATTTGCAATTTACATGTACAATATTCTGCATATGCAGTACACTTGAGTGAAGTCACATAATAGAGACAATCAATAATGTGTATTTACAGCTAGTCAACTTTTTAGATTCATGTACAACATTAGCTACCTTAGATATAGAAATTGTAGTTGAAGTTATCGTTACCTTAAATCAGCGGTCTTTAAATTTCTTGCCCTATAAATAGCAGAGCCATATGCTCCAAATAATATTTTTTTAACCCTAGTGGAATAAAATTCAGCATAAGTAGTCTTTTTTTATTTTATTTTTTTTCAAGGTCAACCGTTTGAAAACACAAATTTAGAGATTGCAACATTGTTAAGTTTAATTTAACTATATATTCATTTGTATGTAACTTACATTTTTTTAAAAAATTACATCGAATTAAATATTAATTCTAGATATCATTTGTGGGTTAAGTGCCACTAAATTTTGTAAAATACTGACTATCAAATTTTCAATCTCTACATCATAGTACAGATATGCAGGATATATCAAATATTGTACGAGGGGTGGTCATAAATTCTTGCATTTTCGTTTATTATTCGAAAACTAGATGTCGTACAAAAAAACTGAAATAGCTATTTTAATGAGCAGGAAATTTTCTATTTTTCAATGTAGAAACCGAGTTTTTTAACACATTTATTTCATCGTTTGTTGAGACCCCTCTCGTAAAATGAGTTATGTTGGCTATGCAGATAATACCGACCCGCAAGTTGTTTTTATTGTAGCCACTCAAGTGTTCCTTTAGTGGACTAAAGAGATGGAAGTCGCTTGGTGAAAGGTCTGGTCCACTAAAGAAACGCTTAAATGGTCAAAAATTCCAAACAGACGATCTATACGACATCTGGTTTTCGAATAATAAAAGAATATGCAACACATTTTGACCGCCCCTCATAATAACAAAAAGTTAGTTGAGGTTTTTATTACACTTTTATTTGCATTCATTGTCATCAGTATATCAGATGATTGCCAAAATATAATAAAATTTCACGTATGTTACTTCATATTATTGTTTCTAATTCAAAATCGATGTGCAAGCCTGGTACACTTTCGCCAGTTTAAAAATTGCATTATTGGCAATTTGCCACTATTTAAGAAACGCATACTCAGGTTTCTTTCTTTGATATACTGTACTTTCACTGTTTAATTAATTTCCCCATTACGTGAGTAGATTACTTTATTTCAGCAACTACTACTAGAACTGAAAAAGCTAAGCTGGTTTTTGCTCCAAAATATACTTAACTCTGCACCACGATACTGCATTCAAACGTTTGGATAACGTTTCAAATATCAAATATAATTCAATCGAAATATTTTACACAACTTAGTAACCGTAAACTTACTTCGATACTTGAAACGCAGAAGCTAGAATAGCACAAAGCTGCCATTAAGTTATTTATAAGTGGCAAATGAGCCGAAATTTCTCGTGCTTGGTTTGGTGGTGTATATGCCCCACATAAGCAAATACCGTATACAGTATCCAGAAAGAGCTAACTATTTTCTAACAATACTTTCATTGAGTTTACTTTAAAACTGTGGTTTGGCTGGAAGATTTCGTGAATGGAATTTTAGTAAAAATGACAAAGAGCTTCTGTTTCCAAATAATGTGATAGGATTTCTAATGTGACTGTTCGATGGCGCCATTATATTTCTCACCAAAATAGCTAGAGCTGTAATGATGTCAAAAACTCCAGATATATAGAACAGAAGCCGAATACTGGCTTGTTTGTTTGTTTATCGATGGCTATTTTACGATCTTCAGGCGACCATAAACCACATGCATGACGGAATAAGAGAAAAGAGGAATTAGGAAGAATTAATGGAGATAAACGCAGTCAAGGGCGATTTTTCAGAGCTCTCCTGGCATTTGTCTGCAAAACAACTGTGTCGACATGTATGTTTATTATTAAGTTACCAATACGAATTTATATTGCATTATTATATATGGAGCATTATCTGCAGCACTGCTTCTTTCCCAAAAATGTCAATGTTGAACCAAATATACTCATAGGTTAATCGTAGTTTAGATAATTTGGTACATTTTGTTACAAAAGTTTGGGATAAGTGATGTTTACATACATTAATGCATATGCACTCTCAAGGGACTTAGCCTTATGGCTGACAAAAATATGTTTTCAATTCCGTATATGGGTGGGGAGGGAAAGTGTTTTGCAGTAGACAAATGAAGACTTCTTTTAAAAATGCAATTTTTCTACATTAAAGTAGAATTTTCTAAAAATTTTCTAAAAAAAAAAAAATAAAAAAAAATTCCGATTTTTCAAGGTAAAAACACAATTTTTTTGCAATTTAGTACGATCGTGCACCATTGTCCAAGTAAAAGTGCTATTTTTAAGGTAAAAACGCAATTTTTCTGCAATTAAAGTGCGATTTTTCTTAAATAAAAAAACACTTATTTTGCAATAAAAGTGCAATTTTTCTGCTTTAAAAATGCAATTTTTGTGCACTGAAAGTGCGATTTTTCTTAGGTAACAATACAATTTTTCTGTTATAATAATGCAATAATTGAGCATTAAGGTGCACCTATTTCCAAGCACAAGTGCGATTTTTAAGGTAAAAATGCAAGTTTTCTGCATTAAAAGTGTTTTTCCTAGGTAAAAAGTGCACCTTTTTTAAGCAAAACTGCGATTTTTAAACACAATTTTTCTGCAATTAAAGTACGATTTTTCTGTTTTAATAATGCAATTTTTGGGCATTAAGTGTGCACGTTTTCTAAGGAAAAGTGCGGTTTTAAAAGTAAAAACGCAATTTTTCTGCTTTAAATGTGCGATGGCCAAAATAGTCTACTCAAGATTACGGACCCTATTATCCTCCCCACCCCACCCCTAAAATGTGATGATATATCCGGCCTTACATGTGCTGAATTATTAGTACAGCAATGAAAAATGAAGAAGAAAAAAATTCTATTTACAACAGAAAAACACCAGGAATATATATATATACATAGATAGATGGCTGAACAGCGTTAAGCGAGTGGAATTTCATAGGAATGCATGCTATGTCTATGGCATTCTTGTGATATTCCAGCTGCCCAAGGCAGTTCAGATACCAACGTAGAAGTACTTATTAAAAGACAGTGGGATTAATTGCTCGTTCAAATCAGTGCAACGTTGTCCATATACCAGGTCAATAAATCGTACCTAAGAATACACATGCCAGACCACTCATTAGAGCTTGTTTATCGAAGAAACTTAACAATTTTCAGATGGCCCCATCCTATTTATAGTTCCATTACTCTTTAACCGCCAGCAGCTTGGACATAAAAAAATCGTAATATAGCCAACGCCAAGTTCGAGGTGCATGAAACTAACAGAAGTCAATATTTCCAGTATTTTGCAACGTGCAATAACAGACATCATTACAGTAAAACGTGATTGGAAGCCAGTGCTGGGAAGATACTTTTTGCAGGTCCAGGATTATTGCAATCGACAAGTTCGGTTGCAAATATTTCAGTTATTTCGGCAACATACCAATGTCCCTCGGAATCGTACTTTTATTGCAATGCCAAGCATGCGTGGAGTCTAGAAATCAATTCAATCCAAGATCGAAATTGCCACTCCTCACAGCGTGTGACACTGTGCTTGCTGAATGGTCAATTTGAAAGCCACAAATCCATTCCAATTGCTCCTCAGAGTTCACCTCTCCCATTGAGCTACAAAGCATTTTTTTTTTGTATAATAGTACCATATGTGTATAGTTACAACGCAGAATGCCATCGTAGCAATTTAAACAATTTTACTGAGTTCTGCAGACCGTATATTTGCCCTTCTCATTTTAAACTTTAACTCACCAGTTTCTAAATGTCAGTGAGCCTTGTAACAAGTTCGAGTCATGGAGCAGTCAGCTAGACTTTACTGCCAAAGTCTGGGTCCACATTTATGAGTTGAAGAATTTTAAACTTGTACTTAACTTGATGATAAAGAAACTTTCTACTTTGTAATAAGGAAAACAAGAGAGCCTTAAACGTAGATTTCTATGATTTTTTTATAACAACAATGGATTTTCAACAAGAAGATTTGTCATACAAAAAATCAATAACGTTTGATTCAGTTTTATTTTTGATTTATTATTTGATAACACCAGGCAGGATTTAAATTTACATAATATTTTTATTCAATATTGTGCTTTGGGGGAAAAAAAAGAGACGTTTGTTATTTAAAATATATTTGCACTACAATTGGCAATCACACTTTATGTACTTCCTAGTGTTGGGCAGTATTCGAGTAAATTGAATGTATTTGAGTAACGAATAAAAGAGTGCCGAGTACAAAGAGTAATTGAATGCAAAATGTACAGAAGTATAATTAAAGGCAAATGTACTCAAAACGTATGAGTACATGCACTCTATTACAAAAATGTACTCACAATGGGTGATTGCAAATGTACTTTAGTATTAACGTTATCTGAAATTATGAGCATCAATGTAATCGAGTATGAATAGAAATACCTGTAATTGAATCACATTTAATACTTGAGTAGCGAGAATGAGTAACTTGAAATTAGGGTCATTCTGGTTTTTTCCCCTCCTTTAATTCCCCTTTTAATTATACTATAGTGAATCCACTTCAATCTTAGTCAGTTCACATACTCATGAGTACAATTTGCCAAAGTTTGGTACTTCCTATTAATTTAAACTTATCTAGACAATGGAGTAAGATTCCACAGGTACTCGTAATCGGTACTTCTGCTCATGAGTACATATTTTTCCAATTCCGATTACTCTTTTTATACGACTCTACTTATTCCATAGTGATTCCACTGCAATCGTAATCCGTACACCTACTACTCATGAGTACAATTTGTCAAAGTCTGGTATTTCCTATTAATTTAAACTTATCTAGATTTGGCAAATAACATAATGACAAAAATATTCAGACGATTTAGACATGCCAAATTATATTGCTCGATTCTGCGATTTGAAAGTAAATACTTCAGGGTTCATTTCAAGATAGGTTTGTTTGTACTAATGTAATGCATTCTTGAAGATGCTGCAACTGTGTTCTAATGGTAGACAAAGAATTAGATCACTGGAAGTTTCTCATCTTATTTATTTCTTCAGATCAATTGAGATAAAAGCCCGCAAGCATATGATTTTATACATACGATAGAATAATAACATAAAAAGGTTTTCTATAATAGTCAAGTAAGAAATAAAAGTACACAACTCCAAAAGCCCATAAAGCAACTTCCGAATTACGAAATAACAATTTCGCTTTCACATCCTTGTGTAACAATGCAATTGACAATTTTCTTTAATCTTTTATAGTGCATTAAAATGCGTAGGATTGATGAAATACTAGGAATGATTTTTATATATAGGGAACATTTTCTCATGCAGAATAGTCTAACGGTACTTTGCTGTCTGTATATGTCGACTGTTTACGAAATAAAAGATTAAAAAGAATCTATCAACAGATCAACATTTTTAGTTAAGATATTGCAAAATCCAAAATATTCAAACAATCAGGATAATAAAAAAGTAAGTCATTCCCGGAATAAACATTGATCAAATATTTAATTTTCTCAAATTAGTCTATCAAATGGCATGTTTTTATTAAAAATACTATTATCAATATCATTAACACCTCTCATTAACACCACAATCTGGGTAATAAAAAAGTCATTCCCGAAATAAACATTGATCAAATATTTAATTTTCTCAAATTTGTCTATCAAATGGCATTTTTTTATTAAAAATACTATTATCAATATTATTAATACAGCCATTAGTATCTGTGTTTCAAAATATTTGTGTTAGTTAAAAATATCGTGTCATCAGTCTGTATAGATTAATGTCAACCAATATACATGTAATATCCACATAGTCAATTCTGTTATATTTTTAAAGTAATTTGTGGAGAAGTGGGGTTGCAAGGTAAATGGAATTGGAGGAGATTCGACTCTTGTTTTCAGAAAAAGTGTGTGTGCATTGAAATATGAAGTTTGCCCAAACATGGAAAGTCGATGCTACAAACTATATAGTGCCTATATGAGTCTGCAAAATAAATTTCTTAATGATGAAAGAGGAGCTGGTTGTCAGGGAGGGGTGAGAGATCAATGGTGAAGAATTGGTGAATTTAAGGCTTTATGGGTGACAAAGCTGATTTTTCCCAATATGTAAAGGTAAGCTATAGTAATTAGTTTACGAGGTATTAGGTTTAATTCAATGACCAGAAGGTAGTTGTGAGTGCATGGATGCAGGAGAAAATTCTCTTTAATATGTTTCATGGAGGTTGATAAAAATCCCATTAATTTTGATAATATTGATATGTTAACAATGTGCTGTGGATATGTTCACTTACCAACAGTAAATTAGCTTAAACCCCTGTATTAAACTAATTTACAGTTGCATGGCAAGTATACTCGTGGTCAGCTAGTAATAATAGATATTACAAGAAAAACACTTTTAGCCTTAGCTGCTTTAACTTAATTGAATTTAATAGTTGTAATGAAAACCTCTAATACGATCTTCAGCCTCGCTGCAGCCACTTCTTAAATCAAATTAATAGAAAATCCCTAAACCTTGTTAAGTTAGAGATCTACAATTTGTGCCTATGATGTATATTATTGAAATCTATATAGATATTGGTCTATTGTTGGAATAAGGATATGCTCTAATTATTCGTAGACAAACATGCCTAAGGTAAAACTGCATGTCATATACAGGTATTATTATCTACATAAAGTTAAAGCAAGTAAGAAATCGTTCTGAAGCACGAAATCGCACAAAATAAACGGCACCATGGGAACAGAGAAGAAGAATTCATATTTCAACAACAACTTTATAACTTTTTTCCACAAGAACTAAATGCATTACAACAAACAAGCAATGCAGGAATAATCTGAATATGCATTATACACGAATGCCTTCTTGATGAATAAAATGAATTTCTGTTATGACCTAAAGCAGTCAAGTATTTGAGGGTTTATAATAAGGTGAAATACAACCTTATCACTTTCAATGGGTAAAATTTTAAAACAGACTCACAGCCAAACAAAAAGAGATTAAATAAATTAAAAATTGTTTAAATAGCTTGATAAATCAGCAAGTGCATTATTTTGTCGTTTTTCACTTTGAAATGGTAGATTTTTAAAAAATTCATAAACAAGTTTGACAAAAGTCCGTTAATTTGAATTATAATGTTGCCACCTGTGTATATATGTGCAGTGTATGTATAGCTGAAAACTGTCACATTGTTTGTCCTGCACATATAGTAAGGTCAAGTAAATGTGACCATTTCGACAGTTGCCTAATTTAATGATTTACACTAAACTTCTGTTGGCGGTTTCTCTATTAATTAGGATCGAATCAACTAATTGTGGTAGCTTTTCGTATTTTAATGATGCGTGTTAGAGGTCTGCTTTGGACTTCCAAGGACTGTTTACTCGTGGTCAACACAACAATATCGTTGACCAAGCTGACGTCATTTGATCATTAGTGCAGCAATAGAGTCAGCTAGCATAGAACAGAATATGTCATCTTTAATAGTGACCGGAAATTGAGTGCATGCCTGGTTGGTGCACAACCCATTCGCTCCTTAGCAACCGAGCTTCCATTAAAGCACGAAGTTGATCCTAGATTAAATATATGGCAAATCTAATGACACCACAAATGAGGACCAAAGATTCCCATATTTGTCGATTTCTCCAGTAATCGATATCGTCCTGCAAAGGTATGGCTGAACCAATCTGTCGGATATTGGTAGCAAATTGGTCCAGGCTGCACCAAATCAAATCACAAGATGGTGTCATTGTCGTGGTAAATATCTTCCGCCCAACCATGTGTATTTCAGCACACATCGATTCGAACGAGCAGATTTTTTATTAATATATTATATACATGTAATCATGTTTTATGAGTGAAGTTAATTAAGTGGAAATCTCATAAATGCCAAGTTTAAAGAATGATTACTTCTCTGATAAAATAGACTACATGTCTATACTTGAAAGACTTGGTCAAATTGTAAGCCTACTCATGAGTAGGAATACTGAATACAATTGCAGTGGAATTATAATACTCCATAGCATGAGTAGAGTACATGTGATCAGTAGTCATAAAGAATGAATATAATCAAACTTGGGTAAATCTAACCTACTCATGAGTAGGAGTGCTGACTACAATTGTAGTGGAATCTTAATGCTCCATATTATGAGTAGAGTACATGTAATCAGTAGTCATACGAAATGAGTAATCAGACTTGGGTAAATGGTACTAATGAGAAGGTGTATTGATTACGAGTATGTTGGAATCTTACTCATTAGTGAGTATAGTACAAGTAATCGGTAATCAAACGAAATGAGTACGAGTAGTGTCGTAATCAGACTTAGGCAAATTGTACTCATGGATACAAGTACTGGATGAGTATGGCTGATTGTAAAAGTATCATTTAGGTAACTAAAATTATTTTATATATATAGTAGGTTTTATTACAAGCAGATCCAATTAAAATTAAATACGTGACCACGTGAACATAATGTTAATAATTAAAGATAAAAATAGTGCATCCAATAATAATAAAAATTTGGTTACATTAGCTTTAAGGATAACCCTCCTGTGAACCTAATCATTTTCGTTACTCGAATGTCTTCAATGTACTCAATTATTGACTTATAAGTATTTCTATTAATACTCGAATACATTGGTACTCATAATTTCAGATTACGTTAATACTCGAGGATATATGTAATCACACATTGCGAGTATATTGTACTCGTACGTTTTGTGTACAGTTGTGTTTAATTAGATTTGTACTCATACCTTTTGAGTACATTTGGTACTCATCTATTTTAAATTACCAAAATATATTTTTTTTTAAAACTAATCCCAATTGCACAATCAGTAGTACTGTTTTATTCATTACTCAAATTCATTTAAGGTACTCAATTACTTCCCAACACTGATACTCATACTTAGAACTACTGTAGTTTTAATGTACATTGTAAGGACGAAATGAAGTCTGGCAATAATAGTAGAATGAAATTAAAAACATCAAGATGCATGCACTTAATCCAAGGTCAACTAACCCATATAACGTACGACTTTAACATGTAGTTTGTTTGTTTGTCTGTTGATTTTTAACTTTAACATGTAGTAAAAAATGGCTTATCTTTTATACGATTCATATTTATTCTGTTTTTCTGATAATGAAATGCATACGCTTTAATGTATAGTCAAAGTAATCATGTTTCGTTTCATTGTGTTCAATTTCGTTATAAAATCCTTTGAATATTGTACAATACAAGCTTTCGTATGCCTTGGTGATGGCCGCCAAACATGAAATTTTTTTCTGATTCACATATACATACATAGTTAGAGTTTCAAATAAGATGCAGAATGTACATTAGCAGTGTTATTCAAATTCCATTGTGTCCCTATCCTTTGTGGCTTCACAATATTAATTATAGTCTACATAATGTTAATGGAAATCTACTGAAAATACACATTGGAGTTACAGCACTAATTATCCACAAAAGCTTGTAATATTCATGCTTTATTCCGTTCAGCACCCCTAGCGGCGTACGAGCATTTAGCTCAAGTGACCGCGCCCTTTTAGTTCAGAAACTGCCATTTTTACAACAATATTAAAATCAGGGCAACACGTACAGATACCTGTGTGCTGCAAGATGGCAGCCATTTTTAAATGACATGCTAAATGCCCATACCATTGTCAATTCAATTAACTCTGTAATCTACTAACATCATAAACATGCCATCTTTACTGGCCACTTGATAGCTGGAAAAATCCAAATACCCCAAAAAATTACTTGTGGGTTATGCTTGACTCATCATTGAACTTGAAAAAGTAAGTAAATTCCATCGTCGAGCTACATATACTGGGGGTTCTGGGGTGTAATGAGGCATGGGGTAAAGTGAGACAGTGATATTATTAAATTTTACTGTCATGGATATTGACTTGAGATATTTAATCTAAAACGCCTTTACATGCTACTATATAACAACCAATGTAGCAAACAAACATTTTAAACAGTTTGTTTTTGTGTCGCAATACGAATTTTTTTTTTTAATTTTTTTTTTTTTAAATCATTGTCATTCCTACCTGAATATTTTTTTTGAAGATTTTCCATCTGTTGCAAATTAATGCATTTCTTATTGCTAAATAAATATAAACATGTCGCTTTAGTTGAATGTAATTGCCTTTGATGCAATTTTAAGTTTTTTTGGGCAATCGCCAAGTGGGATAAGCTGAGACAACTTATTTGGGGCAAGGTGAAACGCATTCTTTTAACAAGCTTGAATATGCATTTTTGTAATTGTTGTAAATTTTGATTATTATTATATATCAAAAAATAGCTAAATGCATTGAAAATGAGTCGAAAGTATTTTAGAAAAATTAAAATTGAACGAATTTACAATGAAAGAATTATAAGTAAATCACTGTGAAGTAACTTTTTCAAAGTGTAGCAATTTCATTTCATCATAATTCAGCTGCAACTCATTACGATTTTCAACAATGATAAATACAAGTTATAATCTCTTTTGTTGTATAATTTTTGTCTAGTTCATGAGGAGTCATTTCGCCCCCGGAATGGGTTAAAATGAGACATTTCACAAATGTTAAAATTTTACAGTAGATTTTATAGAATTCGCTTCATAAATTTTCCATACACAGCCACTTATAGTAAAACTACACATCCTTACAACATAAGATCAATAGGACAATTATTAAATATTCAAAGATTTGTTTTTGTAAATAGTGTCTCAATACTCCCCAGTCTCCCCTACAACAGTACGAATATTCCCCAGCTATGAGCATCATCAAGGGGTTTACATGACAGATTTAACCGCCTCCATGGTTTATTTATTTATTGAGCTTATTTAACGATCCTGACGAGTATAACCTTCCAGGTTCGACAGCAATTAAATATAACAACCAGGTCTTGTTGTTATTTTAAATATTTCTATATTCCAACTTCTTCACCACAGAGCCATCTGCAAATAATTTCGAATGGCAAAAAAACGTTTGGCATATTGTACATGACAATATTACAATAATTAATCTAAAGACCAACATGTGAAACAATGGATTATTTCGTGAAGACCCTAAGAGATTTCAATGTTTTCTCATTGTCAATATAGATAAGAAGCGCGATCATCACAACGTTATAGAGCTTATAATCACATCAAAAATGTATCTCTTGGCATACATGCCATGTTTTGAGAAAACCATAATGCTGTGTAATAAATAAACACAGGGATGTTTATTTTTACCATCTGTTAATTAATTGCAAACATACGAGCTAATTAATGTCATGCTCGCATGAGCGATATTCCAGTAGTAATTAACCGCCTACCAGTGTGTAGCGCCATGGCTAATTCCATGTTTAATTCAGCAAATGCCCTCTCGACACGCAATAATCAATGTTATGAACCATCCGTAATATATTGCTAAAGCCAGGATATATATAGAAACCACGCTAATATTTCGAGAACATTGGCAGGTTTTACCAAAATCCAGCTGCAACCTATTTGCTCTAATTCCAACAGAGTATCTCCTGCAGCGGTAACATCATACAATCACTACTGTCGAAAACATACAAGTTCTTTGAAATAACTCAATATTCTAAGAGTCGCAAAGTTAAGGAGCTTCGAGTTGAATTTTTTTTTTTCCCCAAGAAAAATCAACAACTACTGATGGAAAAAAATCATTGGATTGATTTATGCAAAATCTGTAGAGTTTACTGTACCATCGTAATGATCCTTGACAAGCCTTGCCTGTATATATTTGTAAATAGAGCCATTTCAAAAATAAACGTTAATGTGGAATCTAATTATATGGTATATGAATCTGTACAGTGTCTGATAAACACGAAAGGAAAGCATTTATACATGAGGTATGTCCCAAAAGTAAGTGTACTGCTTTTTTATTTAACAGTATATATAAGATGCACATGGCATAACAACTTATCTTCTTCAAAGTACAACCCTTGGAAAGCCACACAGTGGTTCCAACATTTTTTCCACGTGTCATAGCAGTACTGGAAGTCATTTCCTGTTAGTGCCCTGGTGAAAAAAACAATAGAGATTTCTATTGGTTCCAATTGTTATTTGGAACATTGTATTCTATTGGTTTTAATAGGATCATAGGCTATTGTTTTCTATTGGTTTTAATAGGATCATAGGCTATTGTTTTCTATTAGCTTATAAAGCTGCAATGAATTGTTCAATGGTCCTGTCAATTGTTCCTATGGTCAATTCAATACAGTTGGTCAATAGAAGTCAAAACAGGAACCATAAAAAACAGTCAAAACCAACAAAAACAATAGAAATTTTCTATTGGTTTCTATGGTATTTTTCATCAGGGTGTTTAGAACCTCGGTTACACTATTACTTGGATAAGTCCACAGTCCCTCAACGATGACCTTTCAAAATGGATTTCAACTTAGGGAAAGGGTAGAAGTCACACGAAGCTAGGTCTAGGCTGTAAGTACGTTGTGGAAATGTGGTGATATTTTTGTCATCAAAAACTCTCCAATTGAAAGCGTTGTGTGAGCAGGCGCGTTGTCGTGGTGCTGCACCCAATCATCAGGATGTGCAAAACGTCTGTTAAAATTCAAGGATTGATTCACACTTCGCACAACTTCCACATTTCGATCTTTTGTTGACGATGATACCCTTCAAGAACGAAGTTCGTCCTCAACATGTTCTCGACCCTGTTTAAAACTTTTGTGCCACCTAAAAACCATATTTCTCGATAGATTGGCCACTCCATAAACTTCAGTTAAACTTGCAAATGTCTCTCTGGCAGATTTTTTTGAATTTAAAACAAAATTTGATTGCATATACCGTTGTTTTGCTTCATCATAAACGTAACGAGATACGAAGATATGAAGATTTCATGAACCCCTCCCACGACCAATTACCACAATATTTGTGCAGAGAATTTAAAAATAAGTGCGTTAGATTTTTTATAGAGAAATTTTCCGATTAAGGGAAATTTTCCGAAGCATTCAAGCATAAATTGGTGCTTGACATCAGGGGACATTCAAAAAAGACGTCCTCAAGAGGAAGTTAAGGCTCCTTCACACATTCGCGTTTTTCCTGCGTTTCGGTCCTGCGTTGCCTTGAAACGTGCGTCAACACCCTACAC
>JAQGBW010001750.1:0-23540 GCA_034698625.1 Julus scanicus | reverse complement strand
ATTTTAAACAATTTTTATTTTTATTTAATTTCTTTTTGTTTGGCTGAAAGTGTGTTTCAAAATTTCACCCATTGAAAATGATAGCTAGGGTTGTGATCCCCCTTAAAACAATACCAACAATTAAAAAAAAAAGAAAAAAAAGAGAAATGCAAATTAGCAACGTATCAATCAATCATAGACTTATTTTTAAGTAAATTAAATTAAGTCTTGAAATAATGAAAAAAATCGTCATTTCTTTTAACGATATGTTATTACACCCTTATCGGGAAAAATAAGGTCATTAAATTGATTCATCTTTATGATTTCATCAATCCAATTCTGACAAGAAGGTTTGCGAGTGGGGACCAAAAACATGAATTAAAGGCGTTTGAAATATTTGACCACAACATCGTAGAAGGTCATTTTCTGATCATATATGTCATTCATTGATCGCTGTTTCTTGCAGCTGTTGTGACAAAAAAAAAGACTTTATGCAACAAGAGTCATCGTTAGTAAAAACAGATTCCAGAAATAAACTAAATCGTTCGTATTTTTCTACACCTGTTTCATTGTTAAAAAATTTAGATATTTTGGGGAATAACTTTTCTATTCATCGGTCGTAAAACAGCATGTCAAAAAACTTACATGTCATTCTAACAATATTAGTCATTTGTATTCTTGTTTTCAAGAATAACTAAAAAAGGAGAAAGTTATCCTATTTTAAGTGCTATAAGTACAACATCCTGTATTCATATAACGATAAAGACCTTGCGTTAATTTGCTCTACATAATTACACATTGCTTCCTGTACGCTTCTAAAAAAAAAAAAAAAAGTTCTAGTTTCCACACTTTTAAAATGCAGTATGCAATTTCAAGTTTTCAACCTTCACTACTCGAAACTTCATCGAATCACCAAAGGTCTGTATATAGCACTTAGAAAATAATGTTTTTGGTGAAATTCTGTCTGCACAGGTAGCATCAACTCCTGTTCCTACTTACGAGACTATTGATTTTTTTTGTAACCGACTAATGCATTTTTGTGTCTCGTTTCACTGCTAACAGATGCATGTTGTCTTCTACCAGACTAAGTACAAGTCTTATGACAATGCAAAAATGTTTCCCAAAGGGCTGGTCGTCATTGCAGTTCTTTTTGAAGTAAGTAGTGGAAAGGGATATTATTTTTTATGAATTTTGCCATTATGCCGATTAATGCCATGTCATTCAGTCCAAACCTAACATTTTATCGGGAGGTATTACTGTGCCAAATACGAGCTTGCCATTCTCATAACTTCTTAAAAAAAAAACCTTGTTTAATTATTTAATTCAATTCAACTCAGTGCCCTACAGTCAGCCAATAAATGCCCTATGGTAAGGAAGGAGGGGAAGTCTTACCCAATTTCAGGAAAATGCTCCTACATCGGTAGCGACTTGGACATCATTGTTAAATTGAATTTTTACTAAATCTGGACTTTCGCCAGGAATGTTATTCCATCGTCTAATCGAACACAAAAAAGGACCTATAGTAAGCATCCGTCATGGGGCACGAAGCTTGGTCAAAGGATTTGAGTGATTTTGTCTACTCCTAGTGGTCATAAGGCGTTAATATATATTTAAATTACGAGAAAGATTAAAACGTTCGAATAACCCCATAGATAACTTTTCGCGTCTGGACCTCAATGTGTCACAATTTAGAGAGTGGAGCATTTCTGTCACACTCGCGGAATGTTGCTAATTGCCCTTAAAAAATGTGGCTGCCCTACGCCGGACCATCTCTATATCTTGAATATGAACCATCCTTCGAGGGTTCCAAATAGGAGCACAATATTCCAACATAGGGCGAAATAGAGTTAATGCGTAGACAGTTTCCGCCACATTTTCTATACATTCTCGAAATACGCATTGAATGAATCTAAGTTTTTTTTCTCAGCTATTTCATTGATGTATGTTCTTTGACCACTATCTTTCCAATGTCAGATATCAATAAAAGACAACAAAGGCTTGCAACCACTCACAAAACGACTGCCGATGGTTGCTTTCCAGATGGTACAAGAGACCATGCCCGACGTATCCCTCGGGGATTTCTTACCAAAGGAAATCAACAAGTATTACTCGTACGAGGGCTCGATGACGACCCCTCTTTGCAACGAAGTAGTAACGTGGTATATTCTCAAACAGCCGGCACCCATTTCGGAAACCCAGGTTTGTTTCGCAACGGTAACATTAAACGAGATGTCCTTTTCGGCGCTACATTAGACACTCTGAATTTATTCGCTTTCAGATGGCTCGTTTCCGCCAGCTCACGAAGCAAGGCTTGAGTGCCAAGATAATTGAAGGACACCAGCATCACAACAACGGACACAACTTCTTGTTCGATAACTTCAGACCATTGCAACCTCTGAATGGTCGTGTGGTCACTGAAAACCATCCGGACAATAAGAGAAAGGTTGCGACAGACCCAACGGTTGAGATTAGCACCACACAGCCACACACTTGTACTCGTTGGAGGTGTTATCCTTTTGGAATCAACTTTCCACACTCGGAAAACGCAGTCTAGATTTCATCCTTTCGCTTCATTCCAGACACTAAATATTGCATTTATGAGCATCGTGTTAATCACGAGACACATCTGGGAGATACAAATAAAACGTCATAAATTATCAATCGATTAAAGGAAAAAACAAATACTATATCCACGATGTAACCAAAATTTGAACAATTTTTGCTATTATATGCTAAATCCAATAATTGTATATATATACGAGCACAAATGCAGCACATGATATCAGTTATAGTGATATTTAATCCTAAAAAGCTACACCAGAGAAATCTTTATTGATGTGTAGACGTGGTTGTTTTACACTTTGCCTAACGCTTCGTTTACATGAAGCCGTACAGGCCGATTTGCCCCACGAGGTTTTTTCAGCGGCGCATGCGTTTTTATCTGTGCGTTCACACGCGGAATGAGACGTACCATGTGAACGCACCAGAAGTAAAGGACTCACCGCTGAAAATCGGTCTATACGGCTTAGTGTGAACGAGGCGTAAAATTTCCAAATTTAATTAATGATTTATTTTGGAAGGTCTGTACAAGTGTAAATTATTTGCTCATTGAATGTAGCAGGTTTTATGTTAAATAAACTATTCTGTTGAGCAGAACAAATATTCAATGGTTTCGAACAAAGGCCTAGATACGTTCAGGAAAAGTTGGCCATAAAAGCTTAAAGCCGTTTAACGAATCAATTCTTTCTGCATTGCAGCAATTTTTGGCTGTATAACAAAACTGATTGTGAGATTGTGGGTCGCACATCAAGAAAGTGCTACAATCAAAAAAAGGCCGTTATAGCAAAAGGTCGTATAAAGATTGGCCGTATGTGTAGTCTGTAAAATAATCTAAATAATAATCTTTGTTCACAATCGTGGAACCTTGTGAAAAAGCCCAGTCAAACGGTGTTCAAAATAGGCGTTTTCATAACAAAATTGGTAAAGTTTTTTTTCTCTATTCGGTTTTATGTTTTTTGGGATGGTGAATCCGAATTTCTGGTTTGCTACCTTGTAGGAGGTCGGCTTCACGGCGAAAAACGCAAAAAACCTCAAAATTTTCGCACTTGTTTCAGTTTTTCGTGTAAATCTTGAAAACTTCGCGTTTTTCTAGATGACCCCTCTAAACTACATTAAAGTAGACAAAATTTCCTACAACATGCACTAGTTAACGTTCATTTTCTAACGAGCGGTTTCCATGTTAAGAGCATACTGAAAAACAGTGATTTTTGGTCCTACTGATAAAATGTCAAACATGCCCACTCCCACCCCTACAACTAGGAAAATATACATGTTTTCAAAAAAATACTTACATCACATAACAATACATTAATTTTTCCCTAGCTAATATGTGATGGAGCATTATTCCTCATGAGCCGAGTCGAAGTGAATTTGAATGTCATCTGTCCGTTTCGCTCTAAGGGCCGCAATTGTTGGAATATAAATTTTAAAGGCAGCCTCAACAGACAGCCAGGACTTGCTCTAAACTGTTGTCAGAGGTACATCTGATGTGAGAAACACGTTCTGTAAACACTATTCAACACTATTGCATGATATTAGAAAACCTGGAGATGTGCAAATGAGCAGACAAATGGGTGGTGGATCAGTCATGGAATGGACAGGTTTTTCTTCGCAAGGAAAGACTGATATCACGTTTATTGGCTCAACAATGAACTCTTCTATATTGTTATTTTAAAAGAACAATTCTCCGCAAATGGTGAAATTAGGAAAGGTGAAAACTTCATTTTCCAGCAAGATAATGCCACTTGTCACACTTCAAGGTTCACAAAAGCATGGCTCAACGAGCATAATATTTAGGTTTTCCCATGATCAGCTCAATCACCAGACTTAAACCCAATTAAAAACTTGTGGGGGCTTCTTGCCCAACTTATTTATAAAGATGGACGACAATTTTCAAATGCAAATGAACTGAAAACAGCAATTGTCAGTTCGTGGGAGAAGATCGCAGATGATATCATTTTCGAAGTTATAGCTAGTCAGGGCTAAGTATTAATTGTTTACTTTTATTATTTGCAATGCTCTTTTAGGTTTCAAAAGTTGTGAACTGATAATTGTGTCCATGTACATTTTGACATTTTTGGGATTATCTATGCAAATATTCTACAAAAATGGATAATTTATATGGTGAACATTGATCCAATGTGAGCCTGATTATGCTGCTTTTTGTTTCATTTACGTTGCTCTAATGGTGATCAAATAAATTTAGTTTTTCTAGTGAACTTATAATTGTGTCCAGCACTGTAGGGGGTGGGAGTGGAGTGTAACATCATCTCCGTAGAGCCATATAATCAGTTTTTCAGCACGCTCTAGCATGGAAACCGTTCATTAGAAAATCAACGTTGACTAGTGCATTTTGTAGGAAATTTTGTCTACTTTAATTTAGCATGGAGTGGTCATCTATGAATCTCGCATAGTTTTCGAGATATAAGCGACAAACTGAAAAAAGTGTAAAAACTTGCATTTTTCGCTGTGAAGCCGACCTCCCACAAGGCAGCAAACCAGAAATTCGGATTCAGCACCACAAAAAACATATAGAGCCGTTGAGAAAAAACTTTGCCAATTTTGTTTTGAAAAAACCACCATTTGACTGGGCTAAAATGAAAATAAAATTTCCTCGCTTATTTTGACAAGAAAAATAAATAAAATCTCATCCAAGTTAATATTCTTGGATATAAATAAAAGTTTTATTAGTTAGGGAAAATCGCCATTCTTTACAATTTCTAGAACTGTGGCGGTTAATTCCTTTTTTCCCAGCGTTATGGAAAGGAATAACAACAGACAAGGTCAAGGTTTGCAATTTGTGTTTACTTTAGATACACGTTTTAAAACACTTACGGAAAGCAACGAGACATGCGCCGACTTTCTCTAGTCACGAATAATTAAAACAGTTAATTATGAATGAAAATTAAAAGTGTACCACTTCATGAGTGAACTGCAGCGCTGGGGAGTGGCGCATTTCATTCTCGTGTCATGAGCTTCAAGTATTCTAGAGCATTCTCGGCTGCATTTGTCCGGGCTTCGATTGCAGAGGCCCCAGTTCCGTGGCACACTGCCACGGGCAAAGTCGACAACTGCACGAGACACTGAAACAGCTCTAAAAACAACAAAAAATAACACAAGGTATTAAATCAAAGCTGTAAAATCAGAAAACGCAAAATATGATTAAAAAATGCGACCATCGACTCACCTGACTTGCTACGTTCTTCAATATCAACGTAGGTGACGTCAAAGTTATGTTCTGTAGCTATGTCTTGTAGAAACTGAACGCAGTTCAGGTCTTGTGGGGATAATGAAGTTTTGTGAAGTCTGGACAAAGTTGGACCCGGAGACTGTTTCATGCTCCTGTAGAACTGGCTTATCTTCTGAGTGAAAGCTGGTGTTAGCGATGGAATTTTGTTGTCTTTAAAGCTTAAAAATGGCTGAAAATGCGGGTGGAAAACAGCCAATGCATTAGCAGAAAGAATATCCTGCATGCAACGGGAACGTGTAAAAAAACAAGGATTAATCGTAGGAAATTTAGTGATCAATTTACCGCACATGACGGTGTGCCTCATCAATAAAAAGTGAAAGGAAGGTAAAGAGCATAGTGTTTTTAAGATATTAAAATATATGTGCTCAAATAACAGGGTTCCCCCACAAATAAAATATTCAACTTCCCTGACTTTTCCAGGTTTTAAAATTTTTTCCCTGACCAGCTCAAACTGCAGAAAACTTGTATTTTTACTGGAAAAAAATTGCCTTTTTCCTACCGAAAAGTGGATTTTTCAAGAAAAATAATCTGATTTTTAATCACAAAAATTGCAATTTTGCTGCAGAAAATTTGCATTCTTACCACAGAAAAATCAGTTTTTTACTGTAGGAAAATCGGATTTTTATTCCTGAAAAATGCAATTTTGCAGCAGAAAATTTGCATTTTTACCACAGATTAATCAGTTTTTTACTGCAGCAAAATCGGATTTTTATTCCCGATAAATACAATTTTTCAACAGAAAATTTGTATTTTTACCACAGAAAAATCAGTTTTTTACTGCAGGAAAATCGGATTTTTATTTCCAAAAAATGCAATTTTGCATCAGAAAATTTGTATTTTAACCACAGAAAAATCAGTTTTTTACTGCAGGAAAATCGGATTTTTATTCCCAAAAAATGCAATTTTGCAGCAGAAAATTTGCATTTTTACCACAGATTAATCAGTTTTTTACCTTAGGAAAATCGGATTTTTATTCCCGAAAAATGCAATTTTTCAGCAGAAAATTTGCATATTTAAAACAGAAAAATCAGTTTTTTACTGCAGGAAAAACGGAGTTTTATTCCCGAAAAATGCAATTTTGCAGCAGAAAATTTGTATTTTTACCACAGAAAAATCAGTTTTTTACTGTCGGAAAATCGGATTTTGCAGCAGAAAAATCAGTTTTTTACTGCAGGAAAATCGGATTTTTATTTTATTTTTAGTGAAGATTACTGAAGATTAAACAATAAATTTTGAAGTGTCTTACCTCTTCATCGTCATCATCGACGTTGTTAGTATTCTCTGGCTTGACAGGAGCTATTTCCTTCAGTGTTTCAAGCATTTTATATGCTGCTTGTCGTTTGGCCAGCTTTTTAGACTTGCCAGTGCCTAATAATAAAAAAAACTCCGATGAGTAAACCCATTATGAACTATTACATCACTCAAACTTGAAAAATCAACAATTCGATACCTTTTTCCAAGTATTTTTTTACGCTACAACACATAGTGAACAGCCGTTCATGAGGAAGGCCTTCCTCTTCAACGATGTTGTAGCTCGGTGGTGGCCAGCGACGTGACATACAGAATTCCTGCAGGCCTCCAACAGGATTGCCAGGAATGCCATCGTCGTATTGGGACAAAACAGGCGCACCGTTTGGAGATGGTCGAGGAACAGGCCTTAGGTGAAGTCAACAACAAAAACATACTTAAAAATATGCATTTTAAATTTGACAGTATCCACATATTTTGAAATGAGTTTTCAAACAATTACAATAAATTGGATAAATAAGGATGCTGTAGCTATAAACATAGATCTCACATTGTGATTGGCGCAGACCACAGAAATCAAACAAAGATAAGAAAACTGCTTTGATATCTGTTCGGTTCAAGTAAATTTTTGCAATGCAAACATGAAAGCTAAACTTATAGCATCCCAATACCTGAGAAAAAAAAAAGTTGACATACTTGTCCTGGTCATTGGTTTCTGGAATGGGATTGTTAGGATCTTGTCTGGCAAGAAGAACTTCAAGAACGGATTTTGCGGCTGAATGTTTGGCCTTTTTTTTACTCTGCCCTGTGCCAGTTGCCGTAATGTCACCCACGGATACACAAAAGACGAATGTAGGCTCGTGTACGGCTCCTTCAACCGATATCAAATCATATTTAGGGGTCACTCCTTTCCTGGCACATTGCTCCTGCAAGTAGCTGACTGGGGTCTTTGGCGGTAGTGAAGCGCTAGTCATCTAAAGGAGCATAGAAGAAACAAATTATGAATATGGAATATGAAAGTTGATACAGTTTATAGAGCAATCGCTCACACAAGATTGTTTAGTGATGTTGTAATCTTGTTTGTTTGCTTAGCGGGGTTATTTCTACCTTCATATGCAAGTTGAAGGTAGAAAGGAGCACGGTCGTGGTTAAATTTTAAAGGAATCAATAATAGCATTCTTAAGAGGGCACATTGTATAATCAGGACAAAATGACTAGGCTGGCTTTAGTCTATATCTTGCCATATATAGATAACTTATTTACATTTTTCAGTAAATACGTGTTTTATCGATAATTGCGAATTTTTATGGAGTTATTCTTGCTCTTCATTTACCGGTTAGTGTAGATTAACACTACCATTCCGGTTATATGCCACACATTTCCAAAAAATAGAATATTTTATCCAATTGACATACAACATTAAAAGAATGGGACATAAAAATCAAAAATGGTCAGCCAACAAATGGAAACTCATTCAATTGACTTTGATCATAAATTGGTTTATTGAAGTGATCAAGTATGAACTAAAACTAATATGATAGTTAAATTTTTCACCACATAAGGTATACCATACCTACAGGCTATTTCTTACATGGCTGGACCGCCCCCCGGACACATACAACCTTCTAAGACACTTCATAAACCAACTACACCTCCCCAATAACATCCCCAACACAATACACCTGGCAGCGTACTCGCCGGAGGCGGTCCGCGCCCTTAAAAAGATCACCATGGCGGCGGCGGTAACACGGTTTCATACCTCCATTTGCCGACAAAATCATAGCGTCGTCACGTCCATACAAATCCCTTAATTCTGAACCACATCAATTACAGCCGTATCTCACACATCACATTCCATTTTTCCTAAAAAAAATTCTCCCTCCAGTTACGAATTAATCCCTATAACGTCTGTTCTAAAAACGGATACATCCATATCACACCACACAATCCATGTCCATTATGCGATGCCAGTCCGCACGATTGGCATCATCTCCTGTATTCATGCCCTAACCCTTCCATAACATCGACCAAGGCGCAATCACCCCCCATATCCACACTAACTCAACCGGAATCATTACCGTACCTACTCTCCAACATCAATAATAACCTAACAGTAATTTGGCAGGTTTACCGCATTGCCGGAATATACGCAACAGCACAACTCCCTGCTACAATGCAGTAGATTGACAATATCCAACCACTAACTATCTCTGTGTGAAGAGATGAGCTGAGTCTCATAGTGCCACCTAAACTAATCACTTCCTATTGAATATGAAAGTTTCACCACACATGCGGTATTCGACAAGTGCAGAATAATTCCCTTTTCCCCCCAGAGTCTTTTGCCAAACACTTTACTAAGTGGCGAGTACCCCAATGAAAATATGCATATTTCGATGAGTGCCGAATATTTACGCGAACAACGATCACTGAATATTAATTTTAATTAAAATTGTGCTCACCGCAAATATAATTAAAATTATATCTCGGCGCACAGATTCTATTGTGGAAAACTGATAAATGAATTAATTAAGATATCGCTTCATTCGCATAATATCATATCCACTGGTGAAGCACTTGATGAATATGTGTAAATAAATATTTGCTAGCTTTGACTGAGGACAAAATACTGATTCCTGACAGAAACGATTCTGGGACAAGCTCCTAGGTAAGTGCTCAAAGCACACTACTAGGAAATCGGCGAGTAGCCACTGTGGACTTGACGAATACCGCATCTGTGGCGCAGCCTTGAGACAGTATGCAATTTGACCTGAACAATACTATAATTAATTAAATTAAGCTCAATCAATACTTTGTAACAATGCATATGACAAAAAAACATAGTTTCATAGCATTAAATTGACAAATAATAAACTGAATTGGTTGTGTAGAACCAACATTGGTAATATCAATAATTATTGATGTTTACATTTTACAGGAATTACCCTAAGCTTAGTACACACATGAAGCATACTATATCGAAATAGGTGTATTTAAAGACTGTCATATTATTCGATAGTGTGCTTATTGTAAACAACGTAAATTAGCTGGACCCCCGAAACCACACTATCATCCTGGTCAAGTATATACCCCTACAGCTGTCTATAAAACCGGCTCGGATCATTAGGACGGTATTACTGACATTAAAGTAATACAAAAGAGAAAGAAGAGCTAAATCAAATAAACCATGCTGTTCTTCCCTTTGGCAAAAATGGAATTCCCGGCGCAACCTTCGATAAATGGAACTGATGTTTTTAGTATATAATTTGCAATATAACGGAGATGAGGCTTACGATCTCATTAATTGTCACCGCAAGAAAGCCGAAATTAGTAAAGACGCGCGTCTTTTAAAAACGATAACAATTTTAGAAATGTGCATGACAACTGCCGCATTTATCAAAACATTGAATGACTGAAAATCGCGGTATACAGAGAACAAGCTAGGCCTATGAGTGTCCATCATAACGGTACTTACCTTTTTTTCTTGATGTAAATGATAATTTAAAAACTGCAAATACAATTTTTAAATACAGACAAATAATGATAAGTATCTAAACTGTCATTAGAAGAAACTATTGTCTGTTTTAGTCGCCCCTAATGAACACAAAAATGCGAAACAAAGCCGAAATTTACATGCTAGTTTCCAAGACGCCTGAAAAGACGACGAAAAAGCCACCAGATAGCGCTGATGTTCGAAAGGCGCAACCATCTTGGAACTCGCCGTTCTAGTTGGTGTAATGATATCGAGTGCTTGTTTTTCGCATTTAATCATCTAAAAGCTGAACATTTTGTTGAATAAACATTAATTTATTTTTGTATTTTAATATTCATTATATTAACATAAGTCAGATTTCTGGTTTTAAATCAACTACGAAATTACATAAACCCTATTTGATCACAAATCAAATGCCGGCATTCTTAGATATACGCAGATTGGCACGTTCGTACTGAATAGCTCGTTTCGAGACCTTTATCTTAAAAGGCGTATCTGTTTCATAACCCTACCACTTTTCTGTAGGTGAAGTAGTAGTTTTGCTGCGTTGATTATTTGTAAGTGATGGCTGGTGGAAAGAAAAATAAACGCTACGATAAAGGTATTTATAAATATATTGACATTTTAAAGCATTGAACATACAATTAAATAAAAATGACAATTGTCAACATGTTTAATTGGATATGTTTTGGTCGGTAGATATTCACACGTGTATATAAGCGATTCTTATCACAACTGTTTACAATACTGTTAAAATATGTTTCTTAATATTATATTCTTATGTCCAGCAGAATCCAAAAACAAAAAGTTGAAAGGCGATGATGAGTATTCTGAGGACTTTGGTAACGAGGGAGACTTAGATGTTGGTATGTATGAGTTATGATCGAATTAGTTAACCTACATGTTTTGATATCTGTATGTGTGTCAATGTGAATAATGAGAACCATATGTGATAAATTATTATATCAAACCTGCAAGTAAAGGGTTGAGGATGCTATAAATGTGATATAACATTTTACTAGCATATATATCAATTCGCCTACAAGCTGCTATAAACTTGTCAATATATGAACTTGGTTTTGTAACATGTCGTGAATCCTTGATACTTAAAATGTTCCTACATATGCTAAAATAGTAGGATAAATCATGTCATTTAATTTTCGAACAGATGGAATACCGCCGGCAGCTAGCAAGGTGGTCGCGGAGCAGTCACTGGAAGACGAGTACGGCGCGAAAGATTATAGAGCAGAGTTACAGCTCAGACCCGACAACAAATCTCGGCCATTATGGGTGGTGAGTGTCTTAGTAGTTACGACATTTACCTGTTCTCACGATGCTACTAACTGTCACGTTTTGTTCCGGTCAAAATTCGTATTAAGACGTTTTACTATTTTAGGCTCCGAACGGTCACATTTTCCTCGAGGCATTCTCGCCTCTTTACAAACACGCCCACGATTTTCTGATCGCCATTTCCGAGGTATACAAAATTCGCAGCTCGTTTACGGTATTATATCTCTCGAGTCGTACATACTCTAAATATGACTCATTTTTAGCCCGTTTGCCGACCCGAACACATCCATGAGTATAAACTGACGGCGTATTCCCTTTACGCAGCTGTGTCTGTAGGTTTGCAGACCAATGACATCATCGATTGCTTGCAACGTCTGAGCAAAACTACCATGCCAAATGGCATAATGGAATTTATAAGGGTATGGTTCTACACTAATACGGTGCGGTTAAAAAAAAGGTCATGTCCGTGATAACTGATGCTTGTGCTTTCCAGTTGTGTACGCTTAGCTACGGAAAAGTCAAGCTCGTGCTCAAGAAGAACAAGTACTTTGTGGAAAGCCAGTTTCCCGTGAGTACGCCTACAGTTGCTATCGTGTAAACCATAGTCCATAAACCCCTTTTTTATTAATATTTAAACTTTGTAGGAAGTTTTACAAAAACTACTTAAAGATCCAGTTATTCAAGATTGTCGGTTGCGGGCCAATGTCGAAGACGACGGCTTCGTCAAGGATGAACCCGTTCCTGCAACAGAATCTAATCGGCAATCGTTACCTGTAAGTATGCGAACATCGTCCAACGGTAACAGTTGTCATAACAACTGTAACCGCGTGTAATCCCGTTGTTTAGTTCTTGAAAGCAGGACCCTCGAAGGCAGAGGCAAATGGATCGGCAAATCCCACCAAAGCGGGACCATCCGTGGATCCCACTCAAGTCCCTGAAGATCTCATGTCCTATTTCGAAAAAATGGATAACGACGATGAAGATTTTGAGGACACTAAGACTGTTTCGTTCGAAGTTAACCAGGAAATGATCGAGCAGCTGCAAAAAAGGTACAATTACAATTATATAACACGACAGAATTGGATAATTTGAGCTGTCCCGAACACATGATTCCAAACATTTTTTCTGCAGGTGTATCGAACTAGAATATCCATTGCTAGCAGAATACGATTTCCGTAACGATACCATCAATCCCAACATAAAGTAAGATATAGTACGATATTCAATTCTCAGCTTCCAGAAGTAGTCACTTTGCCTATATATCGTAAATTTACCTTGCAGCATCGACTTGAAGCCGTGCGCTATTCTAAGGCCGTACCAGGAGAAGAGCTTGCGGAAAATGTTTGGAAATGGCCGTGCCCGGTCAGGTGTCATTGTTTTACCTTGTGGTACGTAATGACGTTATATTCAAAACATCATTTCTACACCTTGCCAACTTTTTTTTTATTATTTATTTATTTATTTTATTTTTTTTGCTGCTCAATTTTGCAGGTGCCGGAAAAAGTTTAGTGGGGGTGACAGCATGTTGCACAGTTCGCAAAAGGGCTTTGGTGCTCTGTAATTCGGGAGTATCGGTCGAACAGTGGAAATCGCAGGTAAAATCGACTCCCGGCTTTTCAAAGTTAGATAACGGTTTCAAACATAAAATGGTGTTCTCGCTAATGCTTTCGATCATTATAGTTTAAAATGTGGTCGAGTGCCGATGATGGAATGATATGCCGATTTACGTCTGATGCCAAGGACAAACCCATGGGTAGAATTAGTGTGATTTTATGACCGAATTTATCTTTTATGCCTCAAGAAAGCGTTATATCCCTGAATTTTCAATGTTTTATATGTTAGGATGTGGCATATGCATCACCACATATTCCATGATCACTCACCAACAGAAACGATCGTGGGAGGCCGAGCGTGTAATGGAATGGCTCAAAGAGCAAGAATGGGGAATAATGCTCTTAGATGGCAAGTTAATCCCGACATAACCTAACCTGTTATTCATTGAAGATAATCCAATAATTAAGCCATGCAGCGATCTCAGCTTACCTGGCCACCATTTTTGTATTCCAGAGGTTCACACCATTCCGGCTAAAATGTTTCGTCGAGTGTTGACGATCGTTCAGGCTCACTGCAAGCTGGGGCTGACAGCCACACTTGTCCGAGAGGACGACAAGATCGCAGATCTCAACTTCTTGATCGGTCCGAAACTGTACGAGGCAAACTGGCTGGAGCTGCAGAAGAAAGGCTTCATTGCACGTGTACAGTGCGCCGAGGTGTGGTGTCAAATGTCTCCCGAATTCTACCGCGAGTATCTGTTATGCAGGAGCTGCAAGAAATTGGTGAATTTACATTTTGAAATTACTTCCAAGAAATTACTAATCTCGTGCTTTTGAAACAAACCCTTATTTGCAGCTTTCAAATTTTCCAACTACGGGTCACAAATTTGGCAAATAACTCGCTATTTTTATCTGTTCTTGACAGCTTCTCTACGTCATGAACCCTCAGAAGTTTCGCGCCTGTCAATTCCTAATCCAGTACCACGAGCGACGTGGTGACAAAACCATCGTCTTTTCAGACAACGTTTTTGCGCTCAAACATTACGCCATCAAGATGAACAGGTGCGCTATTCGCTTCCAGCTGCACGGCACGTTTTCCAGCTCTTCAATATCTAATTACAATTTTTGTCTCACAGGCCTTACATTTATGGTCCTACATCTCAACAGGAGCGCATGCAAATTCTCCAGAACTTCAAATTTAACCCCAAGGTGAACACGATCTTTGTATCCAAGGTGGCCGACACTTCCTTCGATCTTCCAGAAGCAAACGTCCTCATCCAGATCTCTTCGCATGGCGGGTCGAGGAGGCAGGAAGCCCAACGTCTGGGTCGTATCTTGCGTGCGAAGAAGGGGACCATCGCCGAGGAGTACAACGCCTTCTTCTATTCCCTTGTATCTCAGGATACGGTGGAAATGAGCTTTGCGAGAAAACGACAACGTTTCTTGGTCAACCAAGGCTACAGCTACCAAGTCATCACAAAACTGGCTGGAATGGATGAGGTAATTATTATTCCATGTCTTTAAAACACAAAAAAACCTTGGATGTAAACGTTGATAACATAATTGATGTTATTTAGGAACAACTATTCTACAACACTCGTGACGAGCAAGTGCAGTTGCTGCAACAGGTGCTTGCGGCCAATGACATCGATGCCGAGGAGGAAAGGGTGGCTGGAGAGGGAGGAAATGCACGCGGACCGGTAATAAATCCTAACTATGAAATTCGTTTGACATTAATAATAACACAATTGATTTCAATCTTCCGAAATTGGTTTACTTTCAGTTCGGACGTCGGTCAGTAAACATGAGCTCTGTTTCTGGATCAGACGACAGAGTCTATATGGAATATCGCTCTGGTGGCAGCAAGGGCTTGTTGTCCAAACATCCACTTTTCAAACGCTTTCGAAACCTCAAATAGGGTTGATCTTGGTGTAGTTATGATTTATTTATTTGAACATCATTCCTTTTTTAAAGCAAGTGTGAAGCACAGTTCATGTAGAAATAAAGTATTTGATTATTAAAAGCTGTCATTATTTTTATATTCATTAAAAACAAACTGGTAGCTTAAAGCCGAGTCCACGCCAACGAAAGCACTGAGCAAAATCAGAAAACGCGAAACGTGAGAACATGCTTTAAAAATCAGCGGTGTAAATACCACACAAAAAAGTAGCTGTAAATGCGGAGCAAAAGTTTTGAAATGATGACGGTCCTCGTCTTCTTTATCTGGGATCCTTCAGTAAGAAGTCGGGCCTACGCGGCACGACGGCAGAGTACATCCTTGGTATAATCACCATAAAGTGCGAACATTTGTTTCCTTTGATCCAGACCGCATCTTGGACGATCGGTGAAATTCTTTCAAAAGCCTTGAAGTTTGCGAAAACTTTGTAAGCAAACTTTTATCGACAACATGTTTTCAAAAACCTTGCTCTTGCTCCGTGCTTTCGTTGGTTTTGACTAGGCTCATCAGTTGAAAAACAAAGCTGCGAAAACACTTACTGTAGCATCGCATTTCCTGGCCTTAGGAATGCTGAAAAAGAAAAGTAACGAGGACATTTTTAAACACACAGATACTTACTTTTAGATTCCCTTCCTCATTTACAACTTTGGAACAAGCAGCTTATTATCAAACTAGGCTACTGAGAAATGCAAAACAAAGATGGTTTTTTTTATCAAGGAAATAAACATTTTACTGAAAATGTCAGATACAATTTGTGTCATTTTATGCATGTAAAATCACACCAACAATGCCAACAAAAAAGGCATGTAACACAACGACAAATAATGTATTCACACGTGTACAAAATTTCAAACTGGAATAAGAATTTCTCCATTTTCCAAGATGGCGTTCGGGTGAAAGACTGCGGCTTCATTAATGATAGCTACGGCTACACACGACTGGACTAAATAAGAACGAATTTGTTGCAAAATGAGCAACTGCTTGTTCACCAGCAGGTCCCGCCACAAACCCGATGGTACAAACAGACTTGTGCAGCGTAATACCCGCGCTTCTGCGATGGTTAATTTGTATAATGGAAATTTAGTTTTTCAATTACCTGCCGAGCAAACTTTTTGTTGCGCGTAAGAATCTTGCTGAGGAAAACGGCATACGCCATACCCCACGATAACACACTTCGAAACGAGCACGTCTTGTGTTATTTGTGCGGTGGCCTCCATTTTTTTTTACAAAACACTAGTCTAAACGGTTTTCTACGTTTTGTTGGAACCAAGTTCCTGACAAATAACCTTACTGGGCAGTGCAAAACTACTTGTAAGATGTACAGGGCCTTTCGATGTCGCCAATGAATTATCAGCGACGGCAATAATTCATTTACAACTACTTTCAAGATCACAAGATCAACACTGAAAATTTTTTAGTTGAAATTCTCCAATCGAGAGGTACATGCTTTGTTTTTAAAAGAAAAACCTATGAAATTGTCCATGAGTAGAAATGTGACTTTTTAATGAGGATATTTTTTGTAAACATCACGGATTTTGTTAAAAAAAACTGCCTCGTCTAACAAAACATGGTATTTGCTTTGATTTTCAGCAGTATTTGCGAAACACAACATATTTTTTGGTTAGCTATTTATTACAAAATAGTATCACTATTTCTGTATACAAATAATGTTTATTAAAAAATCTCATAATTAAACTTTTTGTATGATAATGATTGGAATGGAAGTAGATGGAAACGATGTATTTTGTAGAACCAAATCTGGTTTTTTTATAGAAAATGTGATTTATAATAAAAGACTCATGGTCATTATTCACTTTCTAAACTAATTCCGTACGTTGCGTGAATAATAATAGTTAATTTTTCCATTCATAAAACATATCGTAAAGATATTTCATGGATAAAATACCATGTAATACCACAGATTCTGATTAATTCTCACATTTGCAAAAGGGGTCATAATGTAGAAACAACAAACACAGTTTCTACTAAAATAAAAGTAACAAACTTAACTAAGAATGGCTGTCAAAAGCCTCGGTGGTGCTATGGAGGTGCAACATTTTGCAAAAGAAATTACATTAGATGCTATGTGATTCAACATTGATGCTCATTTCTTTTACATACATTTATGAAGTGCCCAAAGTGAACTTTCAAAATATTTACAAAATCGGTCATTAAACTGGCTCAAAAACTTCGGGGAGGACTTCTTTTTAAAACGTTGGTCTGGAGAGGCCAGTTTACGTAGGTCAACCAATGCACCCAACACCCTTAATGGTGATGTACAATGTTATTGGCCACCTAAATCTCAGGTTGGCCCTTTTTGTGTTAAATACAATATCTACAGCTGCAAAATCATCAAGCGTGGATGTTTCCCAAAATTTCGTGCAGTTTTGGACTATTCGCAAATTAGCAATTAAAAGAAATGAATTTAGCTTCAAATTCGTTGTTCTTACAAACAGATTACAACATGCATGGGGGCCATTCAAATAGGACGTACTCATTCCTTCAAAAATTGCCATCTCCTTTTGCTCCCCCTTCCTATCCTTACGCCCTGTCCACATGGTGTCCCTTTTAGCCCAGACTACCTCCCCTCATAGACGTCCTAAATATTTTTTGAAAATTAACATGCCATGTTTTACTGATGACCGGTTGCATAAGGTTTCAAAAGACTGAATTGGCCCTTAAAAATCACCTGTTAAATCCATCCACCTCCCCTTAAGATATTTTTGAATAAAAATCTCCAACTGCGAGAATCTAGAGTCATGCCAGATCAGACCATATAATTTTATGCAATGTTAACGTCCTTATCCTCGCAATAAATTAAGTTTTTGCCATAATCGGGAATAAGTTTAACGATAACTTACAATGCAACAGGCCATATCCATCATTTATTCCTCAACTTATGAAATTGAACGTTTTATGGGCAATTTTCTCAAAATGTGTTTCTTCAGGGAGGATTTTCTAGCCGGCAGCACCCACAATTTTTATGTTTCTTCATAAAAGCAAGAAGTATTCAAGTGCCTGACAGTAAAAAAAAAAAATCAAAATTCAAAACAAAGCTTAAACGTATCGGAACGAGAGGGGATTTGGATGGGAAATCAAAGTTGGTGAGGCATTCAGCTATAGGGAAGAAAACGAGAATGATTGAAAAACTGGACTGGTAAAAACTCTTCTTACAAGAATCTTTGTATAAAAAAGCTTTATCGAGGAGCACCTTATTATAAATTTCCCGAGTCGAAACCCCGTAACGGCAAACGACTCCCGAGAGCAGTTTCAGAAACTCATCACCATAAAAATGGAGTTTGATAATAATGACTGCTTCAGGTCCACACTTCTGGAGTTCTGGAATGGGCGTCATCCTAGTACTGACTTCTGACAGAAAAATGCCAATGTGGGGGGAGCTATGCACATTACGCTTGGCAGAGGGCTAGTAGCAGTCGATCATCCAATAAAATTGGACGTTTATAGCCAATATCGTACATCTCTGGTAACCCATACTGTTAATGTGCAATCATGTCCCACGAGCGACAATGGGGGAGAAATATCATGAGTCATTAAACGATTGCCGTCAGTGATTCATACAGCCTCCAGAGATCCCGGTAGTACAACAAAAGCTGAAGGACTGGGGGATTTATCGGCATTGCTGAGCAGCATCAAGTGTTGAAAATGTATGTCGCACTTGTGAGAAATTACCTGAAGCACGACTGACCCAAAGAAATTCAAGAGATCGAGATTGAGCCTCCCAGCTAAAAGTAAACCACAGTAAGTCCACAATGTCGACTAACAACTTAAAGAATATATTTTTTAAAAAAATGATAAGTGAATGGATAACAGTGCTATTTGTTACAGAACATTTGCATGGAAAACTTCCGAAACTTATGAATTTAAAGTAACATACCAGAAATCAATAATATAATGACTCGAAACTGGCATTAATTAGCATAAACAAATGCCTTTTATCAACTCTGTAATTAAGCTTCTAATTAATTGAATTTTAAATCAGAATACGAATATTGGAACAAAATGTACGTGCAGAAAGTTAAATCAAAATTATGTCTAGACTTTGGGGATTGTGGACACCTTGCATTTAATATAAATTGCGGTTTACTTTCTTTCGGGAGTTAGCACCGAGGAAAATGTCAACAAATGTTTGAATATTCAACAGCTGTATAACAACCGCTGAGCAAAACCATTAAAATGATGCAATAAGATTGAAAACAAAGGTTCCGAGAACTAAAACTTGACTCCAACCAAACGGTACAGCAAAGGTTAGGCATAGATTTGATAACTGAAATTAGGATGTTTACACTGTCTATGAAATGTGAAAATCTGGATAAAAAAAAATTCCATACAACTCCCAAAAAATAAGAAAAAATAAGCTAACACCAAGGAAGCCACTTCAGTTTCGGTTGCAATCAATAACTAATTAAAGTTACCTCACACTCATAATTAATAAACAGACCGAGAAATCTTAAAAGGAACAACTCAACTGTTAGAAAATGTACTCTGCAGTCAAGAGCTCCATATACACAACCAAGTTACAGGAACTTAATCATAAAGCCATGCAAATCCACCTTTGTAATTAGGGCCTATAATTAAAAATGGATTTAAATTAAACATCCTTCGATAAAAAAAAACCCCGTCAAGAACATTAATTTTCAACATACATGTTTCTAGTAACTGTTGTGATGCCCAATTTGAAATTTTCTGAAGATCTTTTGCTTAATTTTGTGGTTCTCTCAAGGGGCCATTCAAAAAGGTCGTCCTTAAAAGGGGGAGGGGGTCTGCTGGCATGCGGACACCATGTGGAGTAGTGGGAGGGAGGGGTATTTTCTGATTAAATGAGTTTTAAAGGTAAGTGACACCGGAAGAGATGTGTACCTGAATTTTTAAACCTCGGGGGAGTTCAATTTTTGAAAAAATTTCGGGAACTTCTTTTTTTGAATGGCCTCACAACAGTTTGCAGTCTCACAACCACGATCCGCTCCTCGGCAATGAAAATCCTGGAAACGTTCAAAATCTAGCAAAATTTTCCTGCAAAATCAAATTATGGCATACATAAATCTCATCTCCACATTTTATGTGAGTTCGGAGGAGTATCTGACTCGGCACGCACACATCCTCCAATCAAATACAGCGCGAATGAAATATTAAAGCCAGCATAAAATATAGTTGTGTATGCTTTTAAGCTGTATGTGCCTCTTGAACTGGTTTTTAAAAGCCACACGTTCAAAGATGGAGGATATGCAAAAGGAAATTTATGAACGTTCCCAAAGGACCCTCACGAGGATCTGATGTAAAAGGGGTTGATGGTAAAACCACATTCGAGGGATGTGAGAGTACAATTAGATGTCTTTGCAGTTCTGGTTTTATTTTAATCGATAAAATAAGCATGCAAATCGGATTTGTAAGGTTAAACCTAGGGAAAATGAGGAAGAGAGGGGGTGCTGAGAACCCTAAATTCAGATGATATAAAGAATAAATGGGGAAACATGCTTTCGTCGAATTAACGACATGGGGTGGCTTTGATCAAGGTGAATCGTATGGTAGTCTCCAAACATGACTCCAGACTTCTAGATTCCTAAAAAGGGGTAAACTAATTGATGATGCTGGACATAGTTTCATTAGCAATGCAGAATTTTGAATATGCAAATACTGAAAATGGGGTGAATGATTCTGCCTTCCTTTGCTGTACTGCGAGTATACATGTTCTCGGATATAAATTCATGTCCAATCAAGGCCGTATATGTCTGCACATTTTGGGGTTAGGGTCTAGAATCTTGGGGTGGACTATTTTGGCCATATAATTAGGATCGCCGGTATAGAATATAAGGAAACAACAACAAAAAACCAAATCGGGATTGAACAAAAAATTTGAACTTGGCTTGGCACAAAAAATGCCTGGAATCGTAGATTGGTCGCATTTGGGAATCTTTTAGCATCCCTTAGATTGGTCACTCACAAAATCTTCCGCACAAGGAATGCTGTCCAAGTCGCCTCCAGACATCGCTTAGTGTGCGGGGCCTTGGTTTTCCAGAACTCATCCAGGGTTAGTAAAACCCTAAACTTTAGGGCCGTGAGTCCAGTTAATCTGTATTAAAGCTGCTTCTACAGTGGCAGTTGTCTCAAGGCACATGGCTCATCGTCGTCGTTGTACTTTCAGAAGCGTTGAGCGTGCTGCTTTGGGTTAGGTCCGAACGGGTGGTTTGGGTCCCTCCCGACGGACTTGCTTTCCCTTGCAATGACTGAATATAGCTCTGGAAAAAATAAATAACAGCATTAATAATTGTATATATAAGGTCCTTTTGTTGATGATATTTTCAACTTTCTGCTATATATTGAGAACTGCTATCGAGAGCATCTCGAGAGTATCTCTCACCTTCAGATACCTTTAGGCCACTCAAGAATCACTTGTCTAACTCGTTATCCAATAATTGGATCATAAGCCACATGGCACCAAGCTTTCATAATTAATGACAAAATGTTCATACCACGAAAACACAGATATGTGGTATCACTTGCGGTGAAAATGGGCAGCAGGTAAAGTGAAACACTACTATCGGTTACTCAGCTTCCAAATGCAATTTTGAATTTTAATGTTTTTCTAGACAGTGAAACAAAAGAACAGTTCTCAGGGTTTCCACATTTTTTAGAATTAATTCCCTGACTTTCCAGGTCTTTCAAGGAAATGTGTTTTTTTAATGTTTTCCATTAATGGTTTAACACGCTAAAATGGCATATTTTGGTCAGCAAAGTCGTGTGAGAAATATTCCAGGACCAATTTTAATACCTCCCTGACTATCCAGGTCTCTTCCATGACTTTTTCAAATTCACTGACATTCCATGTTTTTCCAGGTTGTGGGAACCCTGTGCCCTGGAAAAACGAAGACTCACAGCAGTGTCTACTGGTCTACCACAGGTATTACCGAACACCACCACCACATGTTCCGGCTTTCTCAGCAGCAACAGCACTGTACATTAAATCCAGTCACGTATCGTGAAATATGGTCGACCACACGTGACCAGAGTTGCTCTCCATCAACACATGACAGACAGAAATAGGACCGTTCATCCTTGAGCATGTCCAAGCGTCCAAGTCAGAGGTTTTTGATGACAACACATGCACATCTTTCACATTAATAAAACACAAGGCACAAACACCAGAGTGCCCGTGGCACAGAAAAATTGAAGGAGAGGGGAAAAAATGGCATTCTTGGCGCACAACAAAACAAAATTCCAGAAACAAAACAGTGGAGAGAAGATTGAGAAGAAGTATTGATCGGTTTTGGTAGAAAAGCAACACAACGGGTGGGTGAACCTGAATCATTTCCGCCGCACTGCCGGCCAATGCCACCAACGTTAGCGACAGTGCCATTAAGCCTACACTTGTCGTCAGCCATGATAGATCATGCATAAGGGTACTAATCTTTCTCGATCAACAGTTCTCCATATCCCAAAGGGAAATCGAACCAACAATGTGCGAAGAACAAAGATAAAATAGCAAACGTCCAGTTTCTGGAAAAAAAAATCGTGTCTGATAATTAAGTTTCACACTCTTTCAGGAACATGACAATGGCATTAAGGTGCCATACGGAAGTGATGCCAGAAAATGTCTCCTGGGCTTGTTGGTTAGGGGCCATTCTAAAAAGACGTCATCAAGAGGTGGTAGGGGGTCTGCTGGCATGTGGACACCATGTAGACTACGGGGATGGAGGGAGGAAAACCATTATGGACGTCCACTAATGATAGTATTTTAAGTTTTTGGATTTTTTGTTTAATTAAAGTTTTAAAGGGCAGTGAAAGGGAAAATGGACACCTGAAGAAATGTCTCCCCAGTCCCCAATGGACTTGAATTTTTAAAACCTCGAGAAAGTCGGGAATTATGACTAAATTTGTGCTAAAGGGCAGGGAATTTCAGTTAATCAGAAAAATTTGGAAAAATGTTGTTGAATTGGTAGCGAGCCTATTGCTTGGAAATTTATAGAATGAGCCATTGTATGTTCTAACACATTTTTAGACACCTCCCCAGTGGTTTTTTTTTTGCTGGTTCCCACATGTTGGAAATTGCTGGAAAATATGGGCAAATGTTGGGAACATGATGGAAACATGGTGGTTTCAGCAATGAATGCAATGTTCTGTGGGATGTGATGTAATGTGGGTGTGTGTTGGAATTTATATTAATGATTTAAATCCTTATTTCTTAATAAATCTGCTGTA
>JAQGBW010001749.1:0-23545 GCA_034698625.1 Julus scanicus | reverse complement strand
CCCCCACCTCTTGGTCACAATTGTCACAAAAAACAAACAACCCACCCACCCCCCTAGGTGTGACGTAATTTTTTAATGGGCCCCTAAGATTATATAAGTGTAATCGGCAAGCTTGTTGTCCATTTGTTGTCTACAAAAACATGTGCATACAAATGGCTAAACTGAACGAATTTAACCTTTTACAATGTACTATATGCATGACAATTACAATTCGGCGATTAAGCTCATCAACTATATAACGCATTTCCATTAAAATTGGACCCTAAATGCGTATTTGGTCTCTTAAAAATGACTGCCAGACTCCATAACCAAATGTCTAGACAACATTCCTGCAGTTGAGACGGACGCATAAACTAAGTCAGCCGTCATACAACTCGTTGATGCCATTATTATAAAGTGAAGGTATAATATTCGCCCAAACTCACCTTGTGTCTACAATTTAGCAATTTTTGCCAAAAGGTGCGATCGGCGAACGAATTTGAATCAGCATCCAAAATGAAACTTTTACAATGAATCTTTATTGAAGACTTTTTAGATTTAAGAATATGATGTAAATAATCTTATACAATTATATCTAGATATACGGCCTTTCGCTATAAATGCCTTTTTTAATTATGGCAGTGTTTCGATTTACTGCCCGCAATATTTTGTTATACGGAAAAAAAAAAAAAAAAAAAAAAAAAAAAATGCAGTAATTAAAGAAAATGGCCAAAAAATATGATAAATTACCACAATTTGCACAAACTAGGTCGGATTTGGTTAACAATAAAACAACTTATGGTTTTCACTCCGTTTAAGAAGGGGACAAAAAAATCACACTGCAAAAAGAATTGATTCGTTATACGGCTTTTTCGCTTTATGGCCAACTTTTACGGAATGCTATAGGCCGTAAAGCGAGGTATGGTTGTAATGATATTCATTAAAAAAATACTCAAGACTTATTTCATAAATATTTGTATTTAAAAAGCAAACATATCTCGAACGTGCCAAATCATCAACGCAAATCAAAAATCATGGCAGAATCTATATATTCGTAAGATTTATGAATTGTAAAACTGAAAATTGTAAACCTGAAAATTATAAAACTGAAAATTATAAAACTGAAAATTTTAAGAAACTGGAATTTGTAAAAGCATTGTTTGTTTGACCAACGATGTATATCTACATTCAGATGATAGAATCTGTTCGTTAGATTTATACATTTTAGAACGGAAAATTGTAAAAATAAAAATTTTTAAACTGAAAATTATAAAACTGAAAATTTTTAAACTGAAAATTATAAAACTAAAAATTATAAAACTGAAAATTTTTAAACTGAAAAATATAAAACTGAACATTTTAAGAAATATAAATTTGTAAAAGCATCTACATTCAGATATGCCAATCATGAGCTCATCGTAATATAAAAATATAATGACAATATATTCCAAAAAGTATACATAAAAATATATCTTTGGGAAAACAACCCAACATTTTCTTGGCCCTTTAAACACCTCAGTTACTCAATTTTTTTCAGTATTGCTAAAAGCATTGAAATGCTTTTAAGCAATCTATATACTTTTAGCTTCACAATGAGTTCATGTAAGTTTTAAGAATTCAACTCCTGTTATTTATTTTTTTTTAAATCCATTATTTGGCTAGGAGAAAGTAGACGTTCAATAATTAAACCGGCTGCTATTATTTTATTTTTCAAAAAATGTGCCGTCTCTAATCTTTTATCCTCAGAAAAAAAATCGCTACATTTTAATACCAAATTCGACAATGGCAATATTGAGAGGCAAGGAGCACATCGCACTTTGCGCCTAAATTGGTCTAAATGAATTTGCGTGGAAATTTCGCTGCAATTCATCCAACATCTAAAAGCATCACGCTACAAAAACAATGCGTGTTTACCATATTTGATGAAGCATGAACAACGGAATTGGTAGTGACGGCACATCCTAAGCACAAAAGACATGCAATCGAAGAAAAATGTTTCCTGCACGAAAAATTGAGAAAAGGATGGGGGAAAAAATTCAGCCTTAAAAAGGGGGTCGAAAGAAAGAGCGCACCAACTAAACTTAAGTGAAGAACAATGTTCAGTATGCAAAACAAGTTAAAACATTTGCATATACGGACATGAACATGAAAGGGAGTTTTTTATGGACGAAACACACATTAGAACTAATCATGAACCCGCATATATTATAGGAAACAATTACAAAAAAAAATCACAGAAATGCACCTTTAAAATTCTCAATCGCAAACGAATATTTGATGGAATCTCTTTCAAAAGAGAGGAGAATATTTTACGAAGAACATCTTTGTAAAAAAAAAAATATTTTTAAAAACCAGAATGAAGTAAAATAAACGGTATTTGCAATTATGGTTTTATAGTGTAAATGCAGTGATGGACAGATTGTACTCATGAGTATGATTAGAGTGGAATCATACTCCATAGTTAAGTAGAGTACATGTAAGCAGTAGTCATATGAAATAAGTAATCAAACTTGGGCAAATATATGTGCTCGTGTGCATAAGTACTGATTACGAGTACCTGTGGAATCATACTCCAAAGTATGAATAGTATTGTAATCAGTAATCGGTACTCGTACGACGAGTACTGATTACTGATTACGAGTAAGGCGAATTGCGAAAGTATTGTTCAGGGAACTCAATTTATTTTAAACACCGTAGGTTTTAATACGAGCAGAAATAATTAAAATTTTAAAAATTCGAAATGAATTTGAGAACACAAAATAAAGGGAAATCTTAATAATTAAAGGGAAAACAAGATCAGAACATTCGATAACAAAAGGATTTTGTAGAAATGTAAAAATTAGGATAACAACTGGTTAGGAATGTCGAAGGTCCCACATTCGTATTAGCTTTTAAGATGACCCTCATTTCAAGTACTCATTTTCTGTACTCAAATTACTCAATTACTTACTTAAAAGTATTTCTATTCATACTCGATTACTATTTTGTACTCAATTTCAGAAAACGTGAATACTCATAGTTTTAGATTCCATGAATACTCGAGGATATTTGTAATCACCCATTGTGAGTACATTTTGTAATCGAGTTCATTGTACTCATACGTTTTGAATACATTAGCATTCAATTACTTTTGTACATTTTGTATTTATATTACTCTTCGTACTCAGTAATCTTTTACTCGTTACTCAAATACATGCATCAATGTACTCAGTTACTATACCCAACACTGATAAAAACCGAAATTATGTAGAAAAAGTTGAAATAATTGAGCACAAATGTACATAGTTATATCCGATCAAATATTTATTCCTCGTGACTAGAATTCAATTTCAAAAATCAGTTAACGATATTTTTTTTATTTTAGCTGCCTTCAAAATATAATACTAAAATTTCTTCGATTTTACGACTGAATCATAATCATAATCGTGTTGCCGCCCTATTTTTGTGACATTTTCATTGTCTTTGTTCATCGAGCCATGCTATTGGAGTATCGATGCAGGGATGACATTTACCGTATTTTTAATTTAAAAAAAATTTGCAAAAAATTAAAAAAGCTTCATAACTTGTGTCTCACATCGCCATTATTTATTTTTCGTAACGTTAAATGGTTATAAGGATAAAACATTAAAACCCGAAATTACAATTGGAAATTAAAGTGTAGCAAAGGGCTTTAAATTCCACGCACATCATGTCTTAAACCAGGAAAATAAGGCCATAAAAAGACGTCTGTACACGTTGTAAAAGAAAAGAGAGCCGAAGTATAAAAAGAGGGGATAAAATGTATAAGACTAAGTAGCAAATACTCATTTATAAACATAAAAACACATAAGGAATTAGAAGAAGAGGAGGGGATATAAGAGGTCTTAGGAGCGAGGGGGTGAAAAAGAGATTTAGGCAAAATGGGTTACCCCTTTCAACCCACCGAGCAATGCCAGACAATGCCAATTTCACACGAAATAAATTAAAACTTCAAGCTTCTACAACAACACATTTGCATAGCCATAAATCTTCGGTGGGTCTCAAAAGGCGTTGCTTTTTCCCTTTCCCCCAACTCATTTTTTAAGCCTAATTTTTTGAAAATAGGCGGCGTGCGCATGCGCCAACAAATCCCAATCTATAAGGAACCAATAAGAATTTGAGAGGGGGCGAGAGGGGGAGTAATGGCGGGGGTAAAGTTTTAATGTCGTTCAAGAGAAGGGTATAGGTACCCAAAGACTGTCTCTCTCTAGAAATCAATATTTGCGCAATTTAGTCGAGTTTTATGCCAGCCACAATCTGGAAAAGGGATTAAGGAAAAAATGCAGAGGAAATTCAAAGAAAGGCATTTTCATTTCACGCCATTTTCCATTCCATCTATTGATTAAGGGTTCACGAAATATAAAGTTTCATTAGTAACCCCCCTCTACCTCACATAAAAGCGAGCTTACACATTTTCTAGCTCGATTTATGTTTGGAAACAGGCTTATATAAGCCATCAATCCATACGCCAATTAAATTTACAATTAGAAAAAATCTTTAAAAAAAAACTAACAGGATTGTATCGAAAAAGTGGTGCATGTGTTGTTACACGAAGCTTATACCCTTAATAGGACCCATAAAAACGTAAAGCACTTTAACTTGATTTTCCTTGTATTCAAACTGCACTTTCAATTTGGATGCATGCTTTTCCAAACTAGAAAAGAAAACAACTCCAAATTTTCACTCAACAAACATAAAAATGACAGTGCAGTGGAAGAACGGTTTACGAACTTAATCCGTTCCTCTACCTTGTTCGTGAACAGAAAAGTTCGTTAACCGAATCAATTTTTCCTATTGAAATTAATGTAAATCCAAATAATGCGTTCTTTGTCCTAGAATTTTTTTTAACATGTTATGACTATGTGTGGAAATAATACAGAATGGAAATAAATATAACAGGAATATTAAAAGAAAGCAGTTTAATATATACATCCATGAATTCCAACATTATAGAAAATAAAGACACCCACGTGATGTCGTCATGATGACATTGCTGGGAATCAATTTCAATCGCAGATTATGTTTTAGAAATTTACTTTAACAAACATTGTTTCCATTAGGAAAATGTGTATTATTCTACTCTATTCTATTGTTAATTATATGATTAAAGTCTGAAATTGACGTCATCGATGGATTCTCATCCATTTTATCTGCAATTGCATGGCGTGGATAAAACAAGAGACCAACTTTTGCCATATTTGCAATTGAGGCTAAATCTTTGAAACTAATATCAATTTTAATTTAAATCCTTAGAAATTCTAACATTTTTGATGTTACATGTATTTAGTAAAAATAATTAGAAAACAAAGACGTTCTGCTGAAACAAGTAAAACAATTGCAGAAACTCGGACTTTTGATCGGTGGTCCAGAGAAATGTGTTCGTAAACTGAAGCATCGTTCGTAAAGCGAAACAACATGCGGTGTTCGTAAATTAAATTGTTCGTAAACAGACGTTCGTAAACCGAGGTTCCACTGTATAGGTTATAAAAGTTTTTTTAAATGCCACCATATACAAATTATTTAATACTTATAATAATTTGATGTTTTACATTGAAAAAATGTTACATTCAATTCAATTTAAGGGGCATTTCATTTGCTAAAGAACAAAACCTCCGCATTTTCCCTCATCTAACTTTTGAGGTTCGCCAAGACCTTTTAATAGATGCAATTATTCTCTTCGATATTAAAAGGTTTCCTAATTGTAAATTATGCGTATAGGCCAACGTAGCATTAGTTTGCCATTAAACCAATAGCTTATTTAATCTGTTCTTTGGAGTGGCCAATTAAATTAGATATATTGAAATGCAGCGGATATACCATCCGCAAAGATGTGCAGTTTTTAACGAAGATTTATATAAGGAGGGGTTCATGCATGTTAATTGTACTCAACTATACTCTCGATCGATTAATGAATCTTGCTCCGAGTTTGGTTAATTAGTTGAGTATTATATTATTCAGACCAAAATGAATTCAATACGATTGAAAATATTATCGACAAATGTACAGTTACATCCAAAATATAGCTTTCATCGAAATAGTTTTAAAAATCATCGTTTTATCGATGGATATAACACACAACTTAAATGGACTAAAGCACACCACGAAAAGTTATTTGAAATGCAAATAAAATCGAAATAATCACAGAAATTCTATACAAAACTTTCCGAATTTTGTAAAACTCTCCAGAAATGTATTATAATGCGAATGCAGACATGCGATAAACTGTAACTGCATATTTTTTTTTTTTTTTCTGTTCAGTTTTTGTGAAACTTTTTTAATTGGTAAAAATATCTTATACTATATATAGCATTTCGTTTAACAAAATTCACATTAAACTTACATGAAAAGGCACCAATGAAATTGTTGTCTGTTTTTTTAATAAACCCATACCTCGCTTTACGACCTAGAAACGTTCCAGAAAACTTGGTCGTATAGTGAAAAAACCGCATAACGAATTGTGATTTTCATTTTTCCTTTCTAAAACGAAGTGAATCCCATAAGTTATTTTATTGTTAGCCAAATTCGACCATGTTTGTGCAAATTGGGGTAATTTATCACATTTTTTGTCCATTTTCTGAAATTACAGCATTTTTTTGACCGTATAACGAAACATTGTTGGCCGTAAATCGAAAAAGTGCCATAATTTAAAAAGGCCGTATATCGAGGTAAAGATGTACTAACATTTCCTGTAATAAAATTCACATTAAACTCATATGAAAAAGCACCAATGAGAAGATTGTCTGTATTTTTAATATACGTTTATAACGCGCTGCAAAGTGTATTAAAAATTATTCAATTTTAATCAAGGGACAACATAATGGTCCTAATAAAAAAATGAGACCCTTCAAAGTGAAGAGCATGTTTAACAAAGATAACAATGCTGTCGAATGAATAATTAAAGTTCAATAAGCGTAATATCAATGAGAACATGAAGCTTAAAATACATAATATCCTATATATCGGCGCATGTCACCGTATATCAATTAATTATGCTAAAATTGTAATTCAATTAAGATTTGCATTTTTTTCCTCAGTAATATACAATATGGAGTCTGCATCCAATAAAAGTATATAAGCCAATGACTTATATGTACACGAATATCTAGAAAACCATGCTATTATCGTGCAGAAGTAAACAGTTTACACAGTACACAATACTGGATTTTAAAAAAAATGAAGGAGAATAAACACATTAATTTATTATTATTATTTTTTTTTCAGTGAGGACGTGATGGAAAACAGAAAGATGCTTTAAATGTAACCCCCTGAAGCAATGCAGGGACGCATCGAGCACTATCAACAAAACTGGATATTTTTCATAAACTTTAGAGCAAAATTGCAGAGATCCTACCCGTTAATTACATCTCCAACATTTACTATACTTTCGTTGCCTGCAGGCTTCAAATATATAACCCTCCCCCCTTCACATACACACATACATACATCTACTATCAAAATAAATACTTTTACGTAACAAAAAAAAAATAATTCTTGCTCAACATAAAACAGATGGCAAAAAATATTAGAAAACGCATCGCTTGGGAAATTTATTATTAATTATGAGGAAAGTTTAATTGCTCCCGAAGCAGTTCGGGGTAAATTTAGGTATGCATGTATACGCATGTAAATGAGAGTTTAAGTTGGGCTTAAACGTATAAGCTCCTGATGAAACATCCACGTCAGTTCAATGTAAAATACGACTTCTAATTACCCATAAGGTATAAAATACAAGCATATTCTCGTGTAAAAACATTTTTAAAATTCACCTTTTTTTACAATATTTATACTGCATGCACAGCACACAGATTAACGTCATGTTAACGAGTCATGCTATTGATGTTAAACGGATATTTTATACATAAATTAAAACTATATTGATTTAAGAAAATGAAAAGATTGACTTTTTAAGCTGATTTAACTAGATTTTGAATTCTATATAACTAACGTTGCAAACATTGCATGGTTACATGCAAAAAGTATAAATGTAATAACGATAAATTATGGCCGCCTTTTGGTTTTTTTCCATTTACGGTGGAACCTCGAATTACGAATGTCTCTGTTTACGAACACCACATGTTGCTTCGCTTTACGAACGATGCTTCAGTTTATGAACACATTTCTCTGGACCACCAATCAGAGGTCCGGGTTTCTGCAATTGTTTTACTAGCTTCAGCAGAACATCTTTTTAACTAACAAGTTTTACTAAATACAGGTAACATCTAAAATGTTATAATTTCCTAGGATTTAAATTAAAATTGATATTAGTTTGAAGGATATAGCCTCAATTGCAAATAAGGCAAAAGTTCGTGTCTTGTTTTATCCTCGAAAATTGAAGATGCAATGGATGAGAATCCATCGATGACGTCGATTTCAGACTTAAATCATATAATTAACAACAGAATAGAGTAGAATAATACAAATTTTTATAATGGAAACAATGTTTGTTAAAGTAAATTTCTTAAACAGAATCTGCGAATGAAGTTGATTCGCAGCAACGTCAGCATGACGACATCACGTGGGTGTCTTTATTTCCTATAATGTTGAAAATCATGGATGTATATATTAAACTGCTTTTTTCTAATATTACTCTTTTATTTCCTTTCTGTATTATTTCCACACAAAGCCATAACATGTTAAAAAAATAAATCTATAGGAAAAAGAACACATTATTTGGATTTACATTAATTGCAATGGGAAAAAATGATTCGGTTAACGAGCTTTTCGATTTACGAGCAGGGTCGAGGAACGGATTACAGTTCGTAAACCGAGGTTCCACTGTAAAGCGGCCAACATACTACAGCCATAGTTATCCACATACAGTATGTTTTCTAAACACAAGTATACATTATTTGCAATTATCTAAAATTTTACAACTAAAAAGCATCCTAAACCAATTTCATGCATAAAATTTTACTTATAACCTTCTTTTTCAAAAAAGATTTTACAAGAGAACTACTGTATAAGCTGAATAATTTATGTTTAATATGCAGGCGCCCCAGTTTAAAAAAACCCATAAATGTATGGGCACGATCCAGGTTTGCTTCAAATAAAAATCCTAAAGCTTAAGATTCTCTTAAAATTTCCTTTATAAAAGACGCAGTAGGGGATTACTCCATACATTGTATTAATGTATACGGCCCAAAAAAGTATGAATGTTCACAATGTGCATCCTGCATATTAATCTACTCTTTCGAAAGTTAATTTTGAAAATGATTTCTGCATATAAGGCCCCCCTCATATAAAGTGATAGCCTTTCTTAGAAATGAAATATACATAAAAGGCTGGTTTCACGATAGTCTCCCAAGTTGAAAGCATACTTTATAAAAAGGTAACCTTTTTATACGAGTAAGAAGTTTGATTAATAAAACGTATAGGATCATAAACGAACAGGGAAAAAGGTCCTCAAAACCTTTTTCATAATAATAATGAAAAAAACTGTACATTTATCTGCACTAAAATCATCGCCATTTTCCTCCTCTTTTAACAAAGATCTCCGAACGTATATTCAACATTAACTTTTTGTTGTTTTTATTCTGATTATCATACAAAGTGTCATTGTATGACAAAAAAGACCAAAACTGTTAATAAAATATAACCATGAGAAAAGTTTTGTCTTCTCAAATACGGATTCTCCCATGTTCTAATTGAATACAAATGCAAAATGAAAACTAAGTGTACTGCAGTACTGCATATGACATTTCAATACACCAAAATACGGCAGTAATTGTACTCATGAGTACGATTACAGTGGAATCATACTCTATAGTTAAGCAAGTACATGTAATCAGTAGTCATATGAAATAAGTAATCAAACTTGGGGGAATATGTACTCATGTGCAGAAGTACTGATTACGAGTATACCTGTGGAATCAAACCCCAATAGTATGAATAGTATTGCAATCAGTATTCGGTACTCGTACGATGAGTACTGATTACTGATTATGAGTAAGGCAGATTGCAAAAGTATTGTTTAGGGAACTCCATTTATTTTAAACACCTAAGGTTTTACTACGATCAGAAATAATTACAATTTTAAAAATCCGTAATGAATATAAGAACACAAAATAAAGGGAAATCTTAATAATTAAAGGGGGAAAAAAGAACAGAACATTAATAACAAAAGGATCTTGTGAAAATGTAAAAAGTAGGATACAATTGGTTAGGAATGTCAAAGGCCACACATTCGTATTACCTTTTAGGATGACCCTCATTTCAAGTATTCATTTTCGTTACTCAAATTATTCAATTACTTACTTAAAAGTATCTATTCGTACTCGATTACTACATCGTACTCAATTTTAAATTACGTTAATACTCAGTTTTAGATTACGTGAGTACTCGAGAATATTTGTAATCCCCCATTGTGAGTACATTTTTGTAATCGAGTGCATTGTACTCATACGTTTTGAATACATTTTATTCAATTACTTTTGCACATTTTGTATTCAAATTACTCTTTGCATACTCAGTAATCTTTTACTCGTTACTCAAATACATCAATGTACTCAATTACTGCCCAACACTGGTCACATATTTAAATAGTTTATTATATCAACTAGTACAACTGTATCAACTGTACAAGTGAGTATCCTTGTACTTCTCGTGAGTGTGATTAAATTAAATTAAAAAAAAAATATTGTGCCACATGATGGCGCTTTCGCCTGCATGCAGTGTATGCATGTATAATCTTTATATTCATGCATGCATGGACATATTTTTCAGGACAAATTTTGTAATTTGTAATACACTGAATATTCTTCAACATGCATTTATATATCCCGATATGATTTCATAGTTATCACGATTAAACTTTATCGTTATATTTGTATTTTCAGACAAAAAGATCACAAAGAAAGGATGAAGATACTCGTATACCATATTCACCAAGCGTGCTTTGATTACTTTTTTAGCTTTTATATTTATTACCAATTTGAAAACTAAATATTTAAACGTAATTTTATATTTTAATCTGACTCCACACACCGCTAATGATAATAATACGCCATGCGAGCCGTAGAAAAATGATACGAATACAGTTTAGATATTCCACGAATGTCGTATACAAAAGCCCCAAAAAGAAATTAAATAATGAAAAAATGAATAAAAAATCAAGCTTGTAGAAAACTAACTCCATAATTAAAGCCACGTATTCCTCACATCGCCTGCATATATAATTTGCATGTGATATACGATTAAAATTCGGACAGAAAATAATTCAAAACACATAGGGAAGCCATTGAAGATGTTCAAAATGAGAAATTCCGTCATTATTACATTACAAGAATGTCTCATTAATGCTTGCCTTCAGAAGATGAACGTCATTTAAAACGACGTCACACAGACAAGGCCCTTGCCCACGGTTCCGCCTTTCAGTTCACATAATGGCGTGACGTCATAGGGATGCAGTCCAATCGGAAGGCTGCATCTCTCGAGGGGAGGAGACAGAAGATGCTCGCTTCCTATTGGTCGACAGAGATGCTGGGGAACAAGCAGCCATCATGCGACGGCTACGAGTGCCACTTTCCAGCATATTTATTTACAAAATGAAGAATTTAATCGAAAGGCCTGTTTTATATCCAGTGTCCACATGCAAGATGAACGGATGGCATCATCCGATAAAACCCAACGAAATGAGTTTCAAAACACTTTCGAGGCATTAATTTGAGCAAAAATAGCCCTAATATCACTGAAAAAATCAGGAATCCTTTATTTAAAGTGTTAATGCTTCAAATGTGCAAAAAAAATCCACGAAAACTTGACAAATAAAAAATAAATGTCACTACACCCTCTCAGTGTTTATTAACCCTTTCTCCATGTGTATGTTATACAGTATTCAAATTTGGGCAATTTAATGATAAAGTATGTGGTTATCAATACACCTATACCTCGTTATACGGCCTTTTGCTATAACGGCCTTTTTAAATTATTATTATTATTATTATTTTATTAAACACTCAAATGAGTACATGTTTTGATAACAGAATATATAAAATTATACAATTGCAAATAGTTTCCATTTTCTACAATAAAATTACATAAAATGAACACAATTTATTTATTTATTATTTTTCTTTCATAGCATTCATATCGGATTTTCAATATTGTTCTATTATGTATTTTTTTAAACTTGTTTTCCAGTGTCATATGGCACTGTTTCGATTTACGGCCCACAATGTTTTGTTATACGGCCTAAAAAATGCGGTAATTAAAAAAAGTGGCCACAAAAATATGATATTACCCCAATTTGCAAAAACAAGGTCGGATTTGGCTAACAATAAAACAAATTTTTCGGTTTCAATTAGTTTAAGAAAGCAAAAAAATGAAAATCACAATGCAGACATAAATGATTCGTTATTCGGCTTTTTCGCTTTATTGCCAACTTTTCCAGAACGTATCTAGGTCGTAAAGCGAGGTATGGGTGTAGTTAAAATGTATATGTTCCATATGCAATTTAATTTCACAGTAGTGTTGTGATCCTGCGAGTGTGACGACCTGTCACACTTTGATTCACTTCCTAATCACGTGTTTCATCGAAGTTTGATTTGTGTAACCCCGTGTTTAAGGTTTTTCTGTAAAAATGTGTTCAAATAAACGTGTATCGAGTATGGAATTTTTCGTGATGTTTCGTTGTTTTATACCTCGTGTTTTACTGATGTGTATATATTTCTTAACATTTTCTTAGCAATTAACTTATAATTAACGAAATTCCAATTTTTCATGACGAGACGAAATCGAAAACGTCTGGTAAGTGAGTTGAATATCGAGTAAATATTTGAATTGTCCAAAAACATGTAATAAAAGCCCAGTATTGCAATAGAAAAAAATAGGTTTACGAAAATTTGTAATGCTGAAGTGCATGATATGGAATTTTTAAGATATTCGATCAGCGTAGATAGAAAAATATGCAATAACTTCAACTCTTTAGGGGATCTGGGTCTGTAGCATAGCTTTTCAAGCATATATCCCATCATGAAGAAATGATGAAAAGCCTGCAAAGAAGTGCATATTAATGGGGGTTCAACTGCAAGCTCAAACGATAATAATGATGATGATGCTGCTGAAGATGAGATCGCGAGCGTTGAAGAATTATTAATAATCAATTTTTCCAAAAAGCCTTTAAAAAACACTGTATAAGATATTCGCCTTGCAAGGAAGGCAAGTAATTTAATTAATGAGCCTATGCATGCATGCGTGGAAATGCATGGGGGCTGAATAATGTCAACGAAAAACGATAAAAATTGTATTTATGCAGAGCTTGCCAACCCCGAGTCGAAATGCCGCATTAATTAGATCCGTTTTTAATTATTGCGCTAAATACGTAGATTTAACGTTTGAAAAGCTGAAAATCGAGAAACAGTTATTAAAAGTTACATTTTTTAATGCAACTACCACGTTTTCAGTTCGCAAAATAAAACATCTATACACAGCGGCAGTTGAGCAAGTTATCAAATGTATACGTGCCTATAGAATTAACATCCCATGCGCATTTTCTCAATCAATTTGAAGTATATACAGTGTACAAGATGTATGTCTGGGCTGTACAGATAACATTTCATTTAGTTAAATCATATATTTTAAAAGATAATTTAACGCGAAAAACATTAAGAACAGGAGGCCATTACACGTTGTTTTTATTTATTTTGTTATTTTATTGTTATTGTTTTTGTATTTTATTTTAGTTTTGCATTAATCCAAACACTTTATTAATCATGGTATACACTGTGTTATAATTTGTCGCAAATATTACTTTTTTGGTGTTCTGGAAGAGCTTGAAATAAAGGTGTTTCAGAGTACCTTTCATCTGGCACATGAAAAAATAGATTGCAAGCACCTTTTCTAATAAAGGTGTTATAATTGACCAATAGCTGCTATGCATACTTTTCAGAGGTAAATACGTAAATGGAATAGTTATTGAAATCCTAAATGGAATGTATGCACGTGCTCAAATTCAAAAATGGAATGTATGCACGCGCTCAAATTCCTAAATGGAATGTATGCACATACTCAAATTCCTAAATGGAATCTATGCCTATGTTGGAAATCCTAAATGGAATGTATGCACGTGTTCAAATTCCTAAATGGAATGTATGCACGTGTTCAAATTCCTAAATGGAATGTATGCACGTGTTCAAATTCCTAAATGGAATGTATGCCCACGCTATACAGGGTGTTTCATTTATCATGTTGTGTCCAATATCTTTTAAAATAAACAGTAAATCATAAAAGTTATCAGAATACAAGATTAATATTATGAACTTGCATTTTAAATCAAGCAAGAATTAAAGAATCTCCTGGCCCCCTTCTTGCATAATTTAAAAAATAAGATCATAACAATTGTATTCTGATAATATATAATCATTGATATATAACATGTATTCAACGTAACTATGACGTTTAACGCTGTATTTTTATGTAAAATGCATGTATGTATTTTTTATTAAAATAAATCCAAACTTAATTCATTTCGTATTAGTCACGTGAATCATTTTATGGTCTTTTTAGCAAGTGAAACAACTGTATTTGTAGTAAATGTTTCTAAAAACTTGGAAATACAGATTTACATCTTTAACATTTCTTGCAAAATTGAAAAACTTAAAATAAAACATATATGAAAACAAAAAATTGGTTGTGTAACTTTAGGTTACTTGTGCAATCCGAAGTATACCAGAGAAATCGGCATCAGATACATAGCAAATACCATCCTTGTGTTGAAAGATTAGGTAATTATGTGCATCTTATATATACCAGGTCGTAATCATTGGATACTAATCCACAGCATATGTTATTTCAAAACATGTTTCGATAGTACATTTTTTTCAGATTTAACGAGCTTATTTCAAACTCGCATTTTCATTCAATGGAATTAAATTCTAGTTTCGTTTACAAAATATCTATTACAGGCTCTGTTGATTAAATGCGTTGATAAACATACTCAGTATCTAACCGTCCGTTAACTCTGATAACTAACATCACCAGAATAAATTAAACGCTTAGTCGAAATCTGTTGACTGAATGGCGCCAATCGTGTTTTGAAAATAAACATGCTGATTATATGCCGTTATTCATGCTTATGGAATTTAAGTCAAATTTTATACATAAAATCATGGATTAACATATACATAAAAACGAAAAATATTGCCAGCAGGACTTGCAAATGCGTGATTTTTGCCCTAAATTATAAACGAGTTCTAAACAACGTATAGCCGCACTAATAATTTGATGAATTTCTTTTGACCATCCTTTTAGACACAGTAAGCCCTGTTTTAATATGTTATAAGAACGCCATGCATGCTCGTAGGCACCTTGAAAACATAATTAAAGTAAGAATTTATGAAAAAGAATGACAATATTTCATAGCACGGGCTATCTATTTGGAAGATTAATTGATCAGAGTTGATGGGAATTAGAAAAGCGATGCATAATTTCAACAGACAAGGTACATCACGAAAAAGCGATCCTCTTATACCAAATTCTGTAACATTTTTTTTACCAAATTGCAACACTTGATTTGGTTTTCTTTTTGAATGTACAGTGAAACCTCGGTTTACGATAAAAAAAACGAGTTTCTGCAATTGTTTTACTAGTTTCAGCAGAACATCTTTGCTACTAATGTTTTACTAAATACAGGTAATATCAAAAATGTTATAATTTTCAATGATTTAAATTAAAATCTATATTAGTTTCAAGGATATAGCCTCAATTGCAAATATGGCAAAAGTTGGTCTTGTTTTATCCACGCCAATTGCAGATGCAATGGATGAGAATCCCTTGATGACGTCAATTTGAGACTTAAATCATATAATTAACAAGAGAATAGAGTAGAATAACACATATTTTCCTAATGGAAACAATGTTTGTTAAAGTAAATTTCTTAAACAGAATGTGCGAATGTAGTTGATTCGCAGCAACGTCATCATGACGACATCACGTGGGTGTCTTTATTTCCTATAATGTTGGAAATCATGGATGTATATATATATTAAACTGCTTTCTTCTAATATTACTCTTATATTTAATTCCTTTCTGTATTATTTCCACACATAAAGCCATAAAATGTTTAAAAAAAATTTTAGGACAAAGAAAGCATTATTTGGATTTACATAAATTGCAATGGGAAAAACTGATTCGGTTAACGAACTTTTCGGTTTATGAACAGGGACGAGGAATGGATTAAGTTCGTAAACCGAGGTAGCACTGTATGTGGCAAAACATTTATTTTTAAGCAAACTGCAGACGAATTATAGTTTATTCTGAAACGTCTGCATAAGTGTCAATCACGATGCTTTTACTGTCAGCCAATATAAGAAAACACGTAAAATTTCTTCATTTTCATAAAATAACCAAAAAAATATGATGTTTCCATGGACAAGCCAGCTATAAGGACGAATTTTAATTTATTTTCACTCAGCTTTTGTCATTGTCTATATTTTTTCCCTCTCGATTTGTCATTGGAGATGAGGCAGAGCAATTCTAAGGAACCTCTGGATAAAACCACGTAAATTTTACGTAACCATGGTAACTAATTAATGAATTAAGATTTGGGAAAAGCTCGCTTGCTGCATTTATAAAATCTATGCAAATGGGGTGGGGTTTCAAAGACATGAAATGCGAGGCAACGGGAGTTTTTGACAACCAACACATTTATATTGAAGGTAAGATGACTTTAATGAAACGAATTAAATTCAAATCTCGTACAAAACACCATTCTGCTTTCAGGAGCCTTTTCCCCCTCCAAATTTTTCTTTTTATCCCTCCTCCTCACCAAAAAATAAAATTGAAAGAAAATGGTTTTGACATCCTTGCTGAATACAAGATAGGTTTGAATAGGACGAGAATGCCAATCACCCACAAAAATATAATGAAAACCAGGTATTAAAAATTCAGTTTTGCCCAAGTAAGGCAAATTCTAATCGATATCGTACAAAGGGACCTATGCCTTTAGGCTTACTTAAACAGAATTAGCAGTAAAGCTTAGTTTGACATACCATGAAAATACATTCAAAATGTAAGTAACGTGTTTTCCAGATGTGTATTCTGCAAAATATCATCCAATATGCATATTATGCAAATTTCCAGGAGAAATTCATGCGGATAATTCATGTAGAACGGAAGGAGGGCCTATAAGTCCATGCAGTTTATATGACGATGCATATTTAACATTGTCCCAAGGGTCATTCATAAATTAAGGATAAATAAACTGATTGCAAATATATATTTTGGTGTTGTTTTGCAATAGTATTCATAAGGGAAAGGGGGGAGGGTTGGGTGATGAGGCATACTACATTTGAAGATATTTAATTGTCAATTTTTTATTACTTCAACATATATCAGAATGTTTTACAAGCTACACGCATGCATTTAGCTAATTAGAAAATTCGGCCCTAGGCATTTTATAAGAACATATGTAAGAAACGGACATGTTTACAGTAATTAACCAGTTATTATTTTTTTAACTGCAGTCTAATATATAATGCATCGTATTTTCAGCCCTATTAAATTTTGCATCTTGGTCTAGTTCTATGATGGACTTTTCAATGGAAATTTTATAAACTTTATAGCTCTTCATATTGAAACAAATTATTATATTGTTGTGATAGCACTAGTATTTTGTAATAATTTTATGAAAAATATCACATGAATCTTAAACACGTGTAAATGAAAATGCAGGAGTTTTATTTTTATAGCCCTTGCGTTGAAAGTCTAATATAAAAAAAAATAACAAAAAAATAAAAATAAAATAAAAATTAAAGGACATCTAAGATTTTCTCCCAAAAAATAAGAGTGAATTCCGGGTAATGGGTCCATAAAAACATTTCTATCAGTGTTTTTAATATTTAAAATTGAACGCTTGTTTTGTATTGATTTAGAAAGTTGGGTTAAACATCCTCGTTCATATGGTTAAAAGACATTTTATTTCAATATTTAAAAAAAAAACGAAATTAAGAAAGTATTTGCAGTGGCCCTGGAAATGACTTCCTACATACTACTTCGGAGAACTTGAAATTTGGTCCAATTATTCGGCTAGATTTATTAATCATATATCCGGAAGAGGCTGATATTATTCAGATCTTCATTTGGTCCCAATGAGAGGCTGGTCCTAATACCTAGCTGTCTCATTATCCGAAACTTTCTTCGTATTTATGAAACAGCAGACGCTATATGGATTCCAAATTACAACATTCATACGATATGTAATTACATATCGTATGAATAAACAGACTGTATATATGTTCCACTTACACCAAATGGATTAACCAGGCGATTGAGCCTACGCTAACCTGCCTAATCTGCATCAGATTAGCATTTACTCCGTATAAACACGAGTATATTGCAGTGCTAACATGTAAATGAACATATTTCTAGGCCTAATTATTCACGTAAGTATAATTTGTGTGTAGGTTTGCACAAAAGTGGATTTTTATACTTATGGGATAACATCGAGGGTTAGGGTATAATTTAAGTAAAAACTCACTAATCTTCACAATATAACTTCCCAACATCTCATCAATTCAAATATGTATAATTTTAATATATCCCTCCACGTGAATATTTAAATTATATATGTGAAAAAAAATATATACACCAATGAATATATAGCGAAATAGATCGAGGTGCTCAATAATGCATTTAGAATATTATATACAATTATATGGAAAATGGCCTGAAGCTGTACTTGAAAAGTATTCCAATTACCAAAATATTCCAAAATAAGAACAATCAATAGAATTCCAAATAAGCACGAGATTTAGAACAGCGGGTGCACTAGATTTAGAACAGAGTGTGCACCGGATTTAGCACAGCTTGCGTGTGCACGAGATTTAGAACAGCTTGCATGTGCACGAGATTCATAACAGCGTGAGAACGAGATTTAGAACAGCGTGTGCACGATATTTAGAACAGCGTGTGCACGAGATATAGAACAGCTTGCGTGTGCACGAGATTTAGAACAGCATGTGCATATTTTTAAAAATATCACGTGACTGTGATGCCACAAGTTCGAGGTGCTCAATAATGCATTTAGAATAATAAATACAAATGGAAAATTGAAATCCAGAAGGAAAATCTATAAGGTAGTAACGTATTATGCAAAAGCTTTAGTTATAACATTTCTACAACATATATTTGTGTTATTTAATTTACATTATTAAAATATTTTCATCCACAATTAATCTTGCATGTAGCTAGAATATTGATACTTGAAATTTGATAGCTGGACTAGCTCAAAGGAAGACAATAATGTCTACTAAAATAAACAATCAACTCATGATTAATTTAATCACATATCGAAGACTTCAAAGCGAGGGATTAAAGAGCTAATATCAAACGTTATTAAGCCACAGGTAACTAGATGAAAAGGTGGTATTTGTTTTTTTAGTATCCTTATAACCAAACTTGTTATGAAGCAGACACAGACCATGTCTAGACTGATATTTATGTTTGGTATTAATTTTAATGAAAATGTCCCGCTGTGTCAAATTTATTGTAAGGATTAAGCAGCATAAATGTTGGCTAGAAATTTAGTTATCAATTTTGTAGTTTACAAACAGATGCATGAATATAAACTATGCATGACTTACGTAACACAAATCTTGAAAAGGTCCTAAACTTATTAGAACGTTTTTATTTAAAGTAAGAGAACTGTGTTCTATCAAGTTGTGTATTACAAGAATCTAAAAACCTGTATACAAATAGTCCTTGTGACAAAGTGTAGAATAAATGTTGAAGGTTTGGTTAGAATTCTTTTTTTCAATTGAGGTCCCTATAACCGCCATATTAGTATGACATTCCATGAACATATCCAAGGGTCCAAAATGTAGCAGTACTTATAATAATTTTTGAAAAGGTTACTATGGGTTCATTTAGATACCTGCGTTCTTTATGCTAGTATATACGACACGAAGGATCAACCTGCTTACAAAAGGCCCTTTGAACTTCTTTTTCCTCATTCCCCGCGTGCAATGGATACTAAACATGGGATCTTTTCCCCTTATTAGCACTCGTTCACGAAAGCCGATGATCGAAAGCCGATTAACAGTCGAGGGACACCATGGTGTGGGGATTGGGACCAAAATGGTTCAATGGGCCAGTTTACAGCATTGGAAAAAGATACATCTTTCTTGGAAATTTGATGGAGCCAAGATATATCATTTGTGCACATTTCTCTTTTTTGGAATCTAATTTGGAATGTGTGGGGCTTTTTTTAAATTCCAGATAAATATGGAGTTTTATAGTTGTGACAAGGAATTACATGTGCATGTTTACTATGTAATCAAGAGTATCAGAAAGATGCATGTAGTTTATCCATCAATATATATAAAGTGTTGATAGCAATACTTTTCGTTTGATTAATGCAAATTCCAAAAGGGCCAATATTACAAGTTTGATAAGAGACCCGAATTGTTGCAACATGTCAACATTGATTAAACATCTCTGATCATGCAGTTGATAAGTTTATTTGAATTGTTGTTCATGAAGAACTAAATGAGTATGTAGTACACAACATTATTCTAATGAAATGAAATTGGTAATGCGATAAAAGTGTTTGTTACAAATGGTTCGTTTTTTTTTAAATACTACATTTCAAATGATAGATCCCCTGAAATCCAAAAATTGTACAAATTTCAACCCGAATCGGCAAAATATAAAAGTGGAATTGCATTTTTGCATTAAAAGTAAGATTGTCTAATGGATTTTTCTATAAGGTAAAAACGCAATTTTTCTATTTTAAAACCATAGTGGACCTTTTCTTCCCCACCCTCCCCCCATTCCCGAAATGTGAAGACATATACGGCCTAGTATACTTTGAATTGACGACTACATTGATGTATAGTATATTCATGTAAATTGAAAGATGCATGCCATTTGTCATAAATTTTAAAAAATCCTAAAATCTGTAAATGTGATTAAAATATATTTTAAAAATCATGGAATTTAAAAATAAAAATTCTAAAAAACTTGATGGCCAGCAAACCTTTGTTTTCTCAGAATCTCTACAAAATATAAGTTTACCTGATTTATAAAATAGTTGCTTATTTATTGACCTTTAAACATCGTATTATTTATCACAAATTTTGCAAATTGGGTAATTCAAAGCGTGTATCAAATTACGCAAGTTTTTGCATAAAGTTATGCCCACGCATGATAAGATCAACAAATATCGCGGATGGACATTTAAAATATTTTAAATGTTAAAAGGATTTGTTGCAATATATATGGACTCACGTAATATGAACCATTAATGTATTTACAATTTGTTAAATTGTACATTTGCATACAAGTCAGGCCTTCACAGGTCATTTACTTACTATATATATACACATACAATTCATATTATTCAAAATGCACAACTCAATATAAATTTAATTTCGAAATATTAAAAACAAAAGGCTACTTCTATAAGTCATCATAATTATGATGATTTAAAATTCAAATAAAAAACATGCATAAAAGCACTATGAGCAGACAAATACATCATCAATAATTTAAGAAACAATTTAAGAAATAAAAAAACTAAGTATAAATGCAATAATATATTCACAAGCATGCACGTTTTATAATTGTCTTCCCCCCTAAAAAAAGTGACAAACTATTAATACACACCTAAATATGCAAATGAAGGCGTGTTCCAGGTTTCCATGCATAGGAAGTTCATTCCATAAACAAGATGGCGTTTGGGGTTTCGTAATGGCGTCCGAAAGCCCAATAAAAACAACAACAACAATAACAACAAGCCGAGGGTCCCATGGCATTAATCCATCCATCTTTAGGTCCGGCATAGGGGCCAAGAGGAGGGTGGTTCGACCACAACTCCGAACCTCCCCTCGAAGCATCTTATCCCTCGAGATTCCTTCTTGAGTGAGCAATTTTTGGAGTTTTAAACCTCGAAAACGCCCAAACTTTCGCGAGACTGTATCTGAAGCGGACTGAGAAAACCCTTGGTCCAAACACGTCAACAAACCCAAGGGTAACAAACAAGCAAAAGGCTGGGTTCCGAGTTGAAAGACGAAAAAAAAAAAAACAACCCCCCTAACCCTTTGGCAACCAACATCCAAGCAGCCTAATTGATATGCATAACATGCAAATTATTTATTCCTATATCCTCCTTGTTGAGCGCAACAATGCGTATGTAAATTTGTTGCTTGTCATTTAACTCGCCTAAGCCTAGACTGTGGCAATGAGGAGTCCAGCCGCCCCCTCAGGTCTACCTAATCCTTAGACAATGGTCATCTTTTTTACCCCCCTTTTTTGGGCAAGCGTCGCCCCTTGCCTCCGCCATGTCCCGTTAACCCTTCCAGCACCGAAAATCAGCGTACGTGGATGGGTGAAAAGGGTTTTAACTTGGGGCCATGGGAACCTTCTTGCAACCCTTTCATGCCCGGAATGCAAGGCCCAGACTGAGGGGGTGAATTATGGACGCCAAAAACGGTGACAATGTTGGGCCAAACTATTCATCTTTCTTGGAGTCAGTCAACCGAGCCGCGGTCCGGTGTTTACCCCCTTCACACCCCGCCTTAAAACTCCCCAAAAATACACAGACTATGCCAGAATACGGCTGCAAACAAACGCAGGGACCCAAAGGGGTAAAAGGGAGCTTACAGAGGGAGACCACAGACCATGGGGACGAAGGGGATCCCCCTTAACAACACCAGTTGGAAAGGGTAAAGATGAAGCTAAGGGCAAAGTGCCACAAACATCTTTGCATATATTAAAAATGGTGTAACTAAACACTTGGCGCCTATATTGCGACCATGCATGCATAAAAAAGGCACATGGAAAAGTGGGATGGCAGCGCCACCTATGGGCCTTGTGGAGAACATTATAGACCGTTAATCGGATCGATTTAAGATGCTCGGAAGGAGGAGGAGCACCATGATGAATATGATAGAAAATACATTTGAAATTTGGTTAGGGCATGGATGCATGATGCATTTTGTTTTGGCCCAAATACATCCAGATTGTAATTTGGGAAAAAAACTACTTTAATTAATCTGATAGTATTAGGTAATGATGCTATGGCTGTTAACAACTACACTATATTTGAGATAAGGAATTGCTCACATCAAACTGTTTCCCTTTTGCAATCGTTTTTTTTTAAATTTTTTTTTTTAGAAATTTGGTTGGGTCAAGGCCGTATATGGCATCAGATTTCAGGTTGGGATATTGTTCACTATATGAATAATATGATCCTAGTTTACACCATAAAAAATTTGAGTTTTTACCAAATAAAAATTGTGTTTTTACCAAAGAAAAAGTGCGTTTGTACCTTAAAAAAAGTGACTTTGAATCTTGGAAAAATTGCGTTTGTACCTTCGAAAATTTGCGTTTTACCTTCGAAAATTTGCGTTTTTATCACAGTAAAATTGTGTTTTTACCTTAGCAAAATTGTGTTTTTGCCTTAGCAAAATTGTGTTTTTGCCTTAGCAAAATTGTGTTTTTGCCTTAGCAAAATTGTGTTTTTGCTTTAGCAAAATTGTGTTTTTGCCTTAGCAAAATTGTGTTTTTGCCTTAGCAAAATTGTGTTTTTGCCTTAGCAAAATTGTGTTTTTGC